>APFE030396752.1:33049-67938 GCA_000404065.3 Pinus taeda | reverse complement strand
AGCCCATTTCGGGGCTCTGCCAACTTGTTCCCTTCAAAATCGACTAATTCATAAGCCCCTTTTTCTAAAACTCATTTCACTATAAAGGGACCATACCTCATAGACTTGAATTTGCCTGCCCTCAAGGCATCTTTATCTTGGTCATAGACCAAGACAAGGTCACCTTCAGAAAAGACTCGAGGATGGACAACTTTATTGTACTAAGTTTTAACCCTTTTCTTATGGGCCTTGTTTATTATGGCGGCATATCGACGCTACTCATCGAGATGTTCCAAATTAACGAGGCACTCCTCAAGACTCGAGATCTCTAGAATAAGCTCAACAGCTAGCTTAAGAGATGGAATTTCGCATTCGATAGGAAAAATAGATTCCAGCCCGTAAACTGACTGAAAAGGTGTAAAACTGGTGGCAGTCTTTACTGAGGTTTGGTATGCCCAGAGAGCCGGGTACAACATGATATGCCAATTGGAGCAGCTTTTGTCAATTGTCCTTTACACGATCGTCTTGAGGGACTTATTCATGGCTTCGACTTTCCCATTGCCCTGAGGATAATATTGAGACGAATGCTCCTGCTGGAAGCCCAATTTAAGTGCCAATTTGGTCATCAGTTGGTTCTGGAAATGACTGCCATGGTCAGTGACAATCTCTCTCGGGATACGGAAATGTGAAATAATCTAATTGAAGAAGAACAATGCTACTGTTTCATTATCATTTTTATAAGTAGGCATGGCCTCCGCCCATTTTGTAAAGTAGTCTACAACCACTATAATGTACTTGTGATTCACCGCTGAAGGCGGATTACAAGTGGTAAAGTCAATGCCCCACTTTGTAAAAGGACTGATATTGACAACATGAAAAAGAGGAGCAGGATGTGCATGCATCTTTCGAGTATAGACTTGACAAGGGTGGCAACGTTTGACCACTTCAATACAATCTTTGAAAATCGAAGGCCAAAAGTAGTGGCACGCAAGATTTTTTGGGCTATAGCAAGCCCTGAAAGATGACCACCACAAGCTCCACTGTGGTAATCATTGAGCACAGACTTTGCTTCCTCTAAAGTTAAACAATCCCTAAGGATTGAATCAATCCCTCGGCGATATAATGTATCACCAATGATGACATAGTTCTTAGCCAAGTGACGTAATTTTCGACATTCATCCTTAGAGGAAGTAGGGGGGAACTTCGAAGTCTAGAGATAGATGATGATATCTCCATACCAAGGATCTTGTGAAGAGATGAGGAATAGATGTTCATCTGGGAAACTTTCCTCATAAACAATATCTTCTTCACAAGGCAGCTTGGAAATTAATTCCGCAAAAACCAATGACTTCTTAGACTTGGCTAACAAGAACTCGAGATCGAATTCTTGTAAAATAACAATCCATCCATTGTATTTTCCCCCAATCACTCGCCTACTGAGGACAAATTGGAAAGGATTGACCGCCACTAAGACAGACATTTTGCGTAGAAGAATATAATGGTGGAGCCATTGGACAGCATGGACAGCTACCAAGGCTAATTTCTCAACCGGAGAATAGCGTAGTTCAAGGCCTACCAAGCCTCGACTCAAGTAGTAAATCACATGCTCCGTGAGAGCATCATCTTTCTGAACCAGAACCATACCTATGGTTGATTCTGGGGCTGCAAGATATGAAAGGAAATCTCTACCATAATCTGGTGGACTCAAAAGTGGGGCATAAATTAATGCCTACTTCAAGGCATCAAAATATCGTTGCACAAAGTTATCACATAAAAATGGAACTCCTTTCTTAAGCAAACGCATAAACCCTTTAGTTATCTCAGCATAATTTTCTATAAACAATCTCAAGAAATTTTCCTTTTCTTGGAGACTTTGAAGTTGTCGGATAGAAGACGAGGGAGGCAACTGAATTATTACCTTAACCTTGAAGGGATCAACTCAAATCCCTTCAATTGATACAATGAACCCTAACAACCGACTAGATGTAACCACAAAAATGCACTTGTTC
Source organism: Pinus taeda (assembly GCA_000404065.3). NCBI lineage: Eukaryota > Viridiplantae > Streptophyta > Pinopsida > Pinales > Pinaceae > Pinus > Pinus taeda. The sequence goes on along the minus strand of APFE030396752.1, from coordinate 65,950 downwards.
GAATTCAATTGGATCTTGTAAAATCGACATCTCTCAAAAACTAACCGAAGATGACTAAGATGATTGATTCTCTTTTGAGAACGAGCAGCTAAATCATCCAAGTATGCTTCGATGACATGCTTGATGTCATGGAAAGCGCATGACATGGCCCGCTGGAACATAGCTCCAACATTTTTAAGACCAAAAGGCATCTTATTGTATGCAAAGGTACCCCAGGGACAAATGAAAGTTGTCTTATGCTGGTCTTTTGGACGATTAGATATTTGATTATAAGTGGAGAATCCATCCATGAACGAGAAAATCTCATTACCTGCACATTCATTAACTATCTGATCAATAAACGGTGTGGGGTAATTGTCTTTCGGACAAGCTTTGTTCAAATCCCTAAAGTCAATGCACACTTGGATAGTTCCTTGTTTGTTATCAACCGAGACTAGATTATAAACCCAGTCCGTGAGAGGAATGGGGTATATGAAACCTGCCTTGAGCAAATTTTCTACTTCAGCTTTAATAGTTGCGACTTTCCTAGGATTGACCGGCCAAAGCTTTTGACGAATCAGCTTGGTGTTTTCATATGTCTTGATCTCATGCTGAATGATGGACGGATCTATACTAGGCATTGCTTCATAAGACCAAGCGAATACATCCCGAAAATCCTTAAAGAGGTCAGTGTAAATTTGAATCTCTTCGGGGGAACACTCGGCTCCGATGAAGACATTTTCTATCACATTAGGGTTCCTAGAGATGTTTATTGGTACAATTTTTGAAATGACCGACATATTACCTTTGGCACATATGTGTGCTGGAGCCAAAGAGTTTGAAGCCGTACAAGCATCACTGGTAAGTAGATTGGAGAACCTAGATTCGACTTCCTGCAATGGGGGAAGAAAATATGAACGATGATGAAAATCTTCCCACAGTCTATCTACACCTGTCATTGCTTCTAAGATTGCTTCCTCAAATGGTAAAACTATATCTAAGCAATCCATAGCAGAAGTAGAGTCAAGCGTCCAAGCTGGAGCCACATCACCATCTAACTCCTCCTCTGAAAAAGGAGTAGGAAGGTCATCTGCAGAGTTAACGATAGATTGATCTCTAAGCTCTGCTACAAACATAGGGAATGCCATTCCACCAACCTGCCCCTCATCTAATGTGGTTGTAGGTGAAGGTAAGGTCCAAGGGTATGAAAAATAACGAGTTTGAAAGAACTCTTCCCGTGAAGAGTCCTTGGAGGAAGAAATGGCATTGATTCTAGCTATAGAAGTGGGAAGATCAAATATACCCATCAATGAAGAGTACATCCCAACTCAAAAATTCTTGATAGGTTGGCGGGGGTTATCGACCAATGGAACCATAGAATCCAAAGTTTCCCGAGGATCACCTGGAGAATAATCCAATTGATCAACTTTAACAATTCTCCCCTCATGAGGGAAACAGAGGATGCGGAATAAAGATGACACTATGGCATCCATTTCATAAATCCAATTCCTCCCTAAGAGGAGATTGTAATCCAAGTTAGCATCAACAATTGCTACTTTGATATTAACGACCTTTCCTCCAACACATATAGGAAAAGTCTGGATAATCCCGTGTGGCCTATGAGAATGTCCGTCAAATGCTATCAAGAGAGTGGGTGAAGGAATAGCCGAAGGCGATCCAATGGCTTTCCAACATGACATAGACATTATGCATGTGGAAGCTCCCTCATCTATAACTGTCGAAAAATATTAGTTTTTCGGTAAGTAGACTTTATTTGAAAATCCATATGATGAGGAAGTCTCTTTTTCTCATTGAGCATATCAAAAGTGAGCACTAGAGAATTTTTGGATCAACTGCCCCGATCGCTGAAAGCAAAGCACTTTGTTGAGTAGGACATGACTGGAGTAACTCTAAAGTAGACATAGCGCAAGAACTCTAAGCCAAATCTTCTACAATCAAGTAGTTCTGGGTTGCCCTAGCATTAGGGTTGATAGTCCCCCGCTTGGTGAAACCTTTCAGTATCCGAGGTATAGACTCGACAGAGGGTTGCTCAATATGAAGTGGGTCCATAGTTCTGGGAACAAATTTATCTTTGGATGTTTCTGCTTCACCATAATCATGTGACCGTGTATCCACATTGACATGAGAACTCGTCATGAAAACATTTGAGGAATTATCCCCCTCCTGGTTGCCCCCTGCAGAGGTACCAGTGTTTGAGTTCATGCCCTCAAGCAATTGTTGCCCTTGGGAGAAAGGGTTAGTTAAGACAACTTGGGAGCTAGAAGACCCTTGCTGCACTAACAAGCGCTGAGCATCTTGAATTTTTGGGCAGAGATGAGTCAAATGATCTCCACTGCACAACTTGCATGGAAATTTAACATTCTTCTTAGACTCTTTTCTACCCTCATTGACACCATTGTCAGGCTTATTTGCATTACCCTTCCCTTCTTGATTCTTCTTTTTACCTCGTCCCTTCTTCTTCCCATCAGATTGTTGGTTTCCTTTAGGGTTAGAGGCCTAGACGACATTTATGGAAGAAGGCTGGGAAGGTGAAGGAGTGGACGGTGCAGCCTGATTGGAAGAAGCAGTTTGTAGAGACAACTGCTGCAATTGGTTCAAGAGGTTCACCATATTGGCATCAACTGATCCAACTATACCATCAATGTGAGGGCTTGGCTTGCATTTGGATACATCAACCATGGATCTAGGAGCATCAGGCAAGATTTTTTGAAGAGTCCCAGATTGAGAATATATCAATTCTAACTGCTGGGCACGAAAGATAGCCTGCTCTTTGGAGTAAAATCTGGACATAGAAACATCCTTGGAGATCTCTGGTTGTAATGATTTTAAAAACCATTCGAGATGGAATTCAGGTGGAATTTCGGCTTTCATGAGCCTCTTTCCTCATCTCCATTCCTGGATATGATCCGAAATGTGAGTAGCCGTGTCTTGATGAAAATTGGCCAGAAGTTTAGTTCCGGCTTCGTAACAGACAAGCAACTGAAAATGGTTTAAGAAAATGTTAGCTAAATCGGCAAAAGAAGTAAAGGTGCCCCCTGGTAACTCTATATACCACTTAGCCACATTCCCTGTTAAGGTGCGCTGAAATAACCTCAACTTGATCGAATCATTGATCAGGGAGTTTGATGAGAACCATAAATGGAATGTGGTTACATGGTCGCCTGGGTCTTCACCATTCTTCCCTTCGAATTTCGGAATATCCAATGGAATTTTGGTTGGGACCAGAGGCCAAGCTGGATTATATCTAATTAGATCGTTTGTCAACTTAGTCAAGTCTAGCAGATTAAGCATGGCTAGAAACGGAAGTCGTGGAGGACCTTGGGGATTCCAACCAGATGGGGTGGGGTTCCCACAAGTCTAAAAAGAATGACCTAGTTTTTGAAAGGCACCAGGTTGCCCAAAGTAACTGTTAGAACCTACTGGACCAAAAGGTGACCCTTGTGGTCCAGCAAAACTCAGAATTTGACCAACTCTAACTGGAAATCCTCCGTAACTGGTAAAGTTTCCCCCTAACGAAGTATTGTAAGGAGCTAACAGCCCCTGGTAAGGGTTCGAAGCATTAGCTAAGGGTGGAAAACTTTGAAATGAATTGACCTAGGAGTACGGTACATTCCCTTGTTGGCTGAAAAACGGATTCCCAACTCCTATCCCACTAACCACAGGGTTTGTCCAACTCTGAAAGGGATTGCTGCCTTGACTTGTGAAAGGAAAAGGCATAGACCCCAGTGTCGGATTGGAATGTGGTATATGACCACTTCCAGATGGGAAACCCTGAAAAGAAGCTGATCCACTCATCATGGACGTGGAGGCGGTTGATGGTACATTCAATGGAACTAGTTTGAATGCACCAAAGCTTCATCTTATTGCCTGAATGTCTTTATAAATAATCAGAGCCACACCCCGTTCCTTGGAAAACCAATTACATTCTATAGACAGAGCCTAAAGATAGCCAGGTAGCCTTTGAAAAGTATCTTGTTTTATGAGTACTGAGTAAATAAACGCTACTTCAGTCAATCTCTGGAATAGAATTGTCACAGTTCAACATGGCCAATTTCTTGAGATCTTTCTCAACCATCGATAAGAAATATGTGTCTGATATAGAAAATAGATCCCTTGAGATAGATCTAGAAGAACATGAAAAGGAAGAAGACCCAGAAAACTGGAATCCGCCTACATTAGATACAAAAGCAATTTATCCAGTCCCGATGATGTTCAAATTGACAAAGAAGGCCTACCTTAAAGAAGTTGAACTGAAAGTCAGAATCAAAGGTCCATCTGTACAAATCATAGGTTTAAATTTGTTTTCAGAAGATGAAATTAGAAAATTCAAAAAATGGGCCGCTGAAAAGAAATTTTACTATTTGCACATTGGAGGAATTAGAATAGGATTAGCCCCATTGTTTCGTCATGGTTTAAACACTCCATGTATAGCAGAACTTTTTGATACAAGGCACAATACATATGATCATGCCCGAATAGGAACCATACAGGGAAACCTTTCTTCGGGATGTCAACATGGAACAATCTACCCTGATTATGCAATCAATCTAACAGATGCCCATCTCAAAGATGGTTGGAAAGCCTTGATTGGAGTGCAAGGTTTATGAATGGTTGATGATAGTGAATATTTTTCTGTAATAAGTGCAAGGTTTATGAATGGTTGATGATAGTGAATATTTTTCTGTAATAGTTCAGACCTCTTTTCAGTTAACAAACATGGTACATCCTAAGTTAAAACAACCAGTGTTGAAGGATTGTGTTGCAGTAGGAGTAGGCAATGAGCAGATTGAAGGTGTTCACTATGATAAAGAAGCCTTGCCTAGTGACTGGTACATTCGATATAAGTCTCTGACAGCAGATAGTTCAAATAAATTGGTCAAAAGAATGTATCTTTTTGATGATCGTGTTAAAATCATGCCTAACTCATCCACAATACCAAGGCCAATAGCTTTGCCAGAAAAACATGTGTTACCAGCAGAAAAGGAACCAATCCCTGTCCATGGAAGAAGATCTTCTATCGTCATATCCCTATACCAGAGGAACCTAGTTCTTCCACCAACACACCACTGTCTGCAAATCAGTTGTATATACCAGAAGAAAAGCCATTTTCTGTTGTTAATAAGATGTTTAGAACATATGTAAATACTTTCCCACCAGTAGAAGAGTTTCAATATGCAAATCATAGATATGTAAGAGGAGGAAAATGGCCACCCAAAACAAAGTTTTGTACTTCTTCATCCCAGACTAGAAAACCACCTACACGAGCTGATTGTGCCCCATTGCTAGAACATAATTCACAAAATCCAAATGATTTGGACCAAGTATATCAGATAGGAAACTATCTGACCACTTGGTGTGCTTATGCCGAAGATGTTCTAGATGATCTAGGCAAACAAGCTGATATGATAAATGACAATCTCAAATTGCTATATGATGAGCAACAATCAGAGAAGCAAGCAAAAGAAGAAAGGAGAAGGAGAAGAAAAAAGAAAAAGGCCAAAGAAATTCCAAAATTTCATATAGATATGTTTGCACCCAACTATTGGGATTTAGAGGAAGAAGAAGAGGAAGCAAAAGGAGAAACAACTGCAAACAGTGCAGGAGAAGGTACTTCCAAAGACACTGGAAAACTAACCAGTGAATCCAGGACATTCAAAGTAGATAAACCTTTTGAATCCAAGAAGGAAGTAATGACCTTAGCAAAAGCTGCCTCCAAATTCCCATCTTTCATCTTGCCATCTATACATAATCAGAATAAGGCACATATTCTGAAAGAAGTAAATAAATATCCGAGAATTGAAGAAGACCTATATGCAGCCAACACAAGTGGCTACATTCTAGATTTAGATAATTCTTCAAATCCTGGAGAATCAATCAGAATCTGGATAGGAGCATTATATCAAATGCAGGTGACTACAAAGTTGGATAATGTATCCATCATGGTCCTAGCAGAAAAACGCATGACTGGAATAGTCTATGACTAGTGGATGGGACCATCTGAAGAAGAAAGAAGAGCCATCATGGATGCTGGACTGTCCACATTGGAACTGTTATTAAAAACACAGCTCGTACCAGAACCAGTAGATGAGAGGAAGCAAATCATAACTGATCTTAGTAGAATGGAATTAAAAGATCTGAAATATCTTGATCAATTTAGTAAAGATTTCATGGCTAAGGTATTTACAGCTAATCTCTCAAATGATGTCGCTTAGAAAATTTCATTTTTGTCAAAACTACCAGGCAATTTAGGAGACCTCGTAATGAAAGATCTAGATGTACAAAGCAAAAGACTAGATCAAATTTATTGGGTTGATCTTCTGTTCTGAGTTACAGAAAAAGTTAAATACTTATGTTGGCAGAAGAAAGCACATGACATCACACCCAGTTCGGATGTCTGTAAAATAATGCTACCATGGACACCTTTCGGAAAGAAGAAGAAAAAAAAGAGGTATGGTAGATTCAAACCCAAGAGAGTCTTGAATCCAAGAAAGCCTTTTAGAAAATATAAATTTTTGAATAAAAGAACAAAACCCAGAAACAACAATTGTTGTTTCATTTGTAAAAAAGAAGGACATTTTGCAAGAAAGTGTCCCCAGAATTCATCCAGCAAGCTCAAAGCATGTATCAACATAGAAAAATTTCAGGATGATTGGTCAGTTGTAGATTCAGAGGATGATGTTTCAGATGTATATATCCTAACTGAAATATTAGATGCCGAAGCAGAGGAAGGAGAAGAAAATGTACAAAAAATGAATTTATGTCTGTCATGTTCAGATGATGGTTTCTCAGAAGAAAATCATTACAGTGAAGAGGAGAGTGACACTGATTATGAAGTCACAAGTGAGACATCAGAAGACTCAGACGATGAATCTGCAAGTGCAGTATCATTATCTGTCAAAGAAGGTAAGCAACCTGTGTCACCTATACCAGAAATAAATGTTTTTTGTCCTTTTGAGAAACGAACAACAGCATCAACAATTTTGCCACCACTAGAGATTAAAGGAACAGAAGAAAATGCATTATTAAAAAAGATAGTCAAAACCAATAGCCTAATTTATATCCCAGTTCAAGTCCAAGTCAGAAATGAATGGATTTCTGTAGAGGCATTTGTCGATACCGGAGGATCAAATAATTTGGCTAGACCATCTTTATTTAAATCTCTGTGGAAACCATTAAAGAATATACTAGTTTCAGAAACTATTGGAGGATCTGTTAGTTTAACACATTATGTAGACAATATTTCTTTCAAAGTTGGGGGAAGTATTGTTAAGATTTTTGCAATTCAACATTTTGATCCCTCAGCCAGTCTAATGTTGGGAATGCCATTTCTAAACTCTGTTCTTCCAGTAACAATCAGCTAGGATAAGCTGATTATCAATTTGAAAAAGAAAGCTATTTCTGTCCCTAGATTATTTATTGCAAATTCAGAAGCTAGGCATGAAAATAGCCAGAAAAGTGTAGGAGCCAGAAAGCCATTGAAAGATTCTGACGATTGGCAGGAAGTGCTCCAATTTTATGAAAAAAGAGCAGAATCTAAAACAAAACAATTGGCATGTATTGATCCCAACTGGTCTACAGAACAAAGTGATATCCATCAAAGACTTCTTAAGAGTTGCTCAGGAAACCCACAACAGTTCTGGGAAACAGAGAGCCCAATGCAAGAAATTATAACCTTGCATGAAAATGGAGTCAAGGGTAAGATGATTCGCTGCACCCCATCAGATGAGAAAGAAATAAAGAAGCAGATAAAAGAATTGCTACAGATGCAGCTCATTGAGCCAAGTGAGTCACATTATTCTTGCTCAGCTTTTCTTGTGAGGAATCACTCTGAGATAGTCAGGGGTAAACCAAGGATGGTGATAAATTATAAACCCCTCAATGCCATTACTCAGAGCTTTAATTATCCATTGCCAAGGCCTGAGATAATTATGTAGAAAATCCTGCATAGCAAGGTGTTTAGTAAGTTTGATATGAAGTCAAGGTATTATCAGATTCAGATCCAACCAGAAGACCGGCATAAAACCGCTTTCATTTGTCGAGCTAGATTTTATCAGTGGAAAGTTGTACCTTTCGGTTTGAAAAACGCCCCTGCATTCTTCTAGCGAAGAATGGATTTTATTTTTGCTAAATATGATTTCATTGTCACATATAGATGATATTCTAATTCACAGTCCAGATGTACATACTCATCTAGAGCATTTAGAAATTTTCCTGAAAGAAGTTCAACAGCATGGTATAGTCCTGTCAGAAAGAAAAATGTCTTTATTTCAAGATAGTACAGATTTTCTGGGAATTATTGTTGTCAATAGTTCAATCCAAATTCAACCACATGTGTTAACCAAATTGACATAGTTTCCTGATGAATTGAAGGATACCAAGACAATTCAGAGATTCTTGGGAGTCTTAAATTATCTTCACAAATATATTCCAAATTTGACAGAGAAGACAGCGCTGATTAGGAGACATCTCAAACAAGGATGGTCACAAGAAGCAACAGAAGCTGTTAAAAGTCTGAAAGAAGAATGTCAACACTTGCCAAAGCTTCAGCCACCAGGTGACAGTTTACTCATTCTTCAGACAGACGCTTCTTTAGATTTTTGGGCAGCTGTTCTATTAGAACAAAGAAAAGACAGTGAAGGTAAAACTGAAGAAAAACTTTATGCATATGCTTCTGGTGAATTTACACAAAGACAAAAGAATTATTTCATAGCTGAAAAGGAAACACTAGCCATATTCAATGGGATACAGCGATTTGAGGTATATGTTACTCCTGTAAAATTTTTGGTTAGAACAGATTCCAGGAATTTTAAATATTTTTTGTCTGCCAAAATATCAAGACAAATTGCTAAAGGAAGGATTCTAGCTTGGCAGATCTGGTTCCAGCAATTCGACTTTGAAGTAGAGTGGATCCCAGGAAATTCTGACTTTTTGACAGATTCACTAACTAGAGATATGAATAAAGCCTTCAGGACTTGTACAGATTCACACTTTACCCTTCCTGGTAAAGGTCCTCAGGATGATAATTTTGCCACTTTTGTTGATAGATTTAGAATTTTTGAAGGACATGCAGTTCATCTTGCAGATGAAATAAAAAAGTTGGTAGGAATGAGGTTGAGAAGAAATACTTGGATAAGAAAGTGCCAGGCATGGAAATCCAAAAATTTAGGTGTTTCTCTGGGCCTAGATGACACATTGGTGAAGATATTTCCTTTGCCAAACATGAAAGCGAAACTCTTTTTCAGGAGTTTATCCTAGTTATGGTCTAGTGTATACACTGATGAAATGATCTGGACACTCAAAGTTCTCAACTATTTTCAGATTATTGGAGGAGTTGATTTTTCTTTTAGTATTTTTACAGGTGCAAAATTGATAGATCTTGAAGAAATCCTTATCAAGCCAGAATTAGAAAAGTTCACTGTGTCTTTAAAGATCCCTAATATTTTTGAAGAATTAGAAGCCTCTTTCTTACAAAGATATGATGAAAATTATGCAGCTAGCGACACTTTCCCTCAGTATGAAATATTTGAAGGATTTGCTGATTGGGAAATCAGAGGATGTTTATGCAGGAAAGAGCTAAATACCAGAATATCCCAGTGTATTCAAAGGACATTGCAGTATCTCAGAACTTTCGCATATCCTTGGGATTTTCACAGTTTAAGATTGAGAGAAAGCATTGATCCTAATCCATTCGCACAGGTATTCAACCATGAAAGAATAAGAGAAATAGAGACTAGTAACAATCAAGAAATGATCAAGCAGCATGCCGACTGGTTTCATGAATTCGGCAACTTAAAGTTGGTAGAAAAACTCCAGATTCTAAATAAAATGGGTGACTTGCAAGGAGAGCCTAAAGCTCTAAAATTTGTAATTAATCAAAAGGCTTTAGTTACCATAATTGCTAGATCTCCTAATTGGAATAATAATGTCATTCATATTATCGGCCTAATGATCTCAAAAAGAATCTGCACTTCAATAATTTTTGAACAAGGATGGCAGCATAAAGACTTTATGAGTGACAATTTCAGATCATGGGTTCAACATGCTATAGAAGGGTCCACAAACATGTTTCAGATCTTCAAGTGGGAATTATTGGATGGCATCGAGCTGGCAGTTCAGATATCTCCAAAGAAAAATGCCTATAAAGATTCTTTTCTAGACATAGAGATAAGTGCTTTACCTTTTCTTAACAAGTGGGAAAAACAGGAAGCCATGTATACGCCTCAACAACCGGGCCTCCACAAGATAAAGACAAATACGGAAAAAGAGAATCTTCAAAAGTAGCATCTCGAAGGACAATAATGTTAGATATAGATGCCAAAGGAAAAGATGAGCTGACAGATGCCCAAGACCCAGAAGCAGATATCGAAAAAGAATATAATCGGTTGATTGACCGCCACTACCAAAGGATACTTGATGAGTACGAGCCAACACCAGGACCTTCAGATCATGACAATTCAGACAGAAGCCCGATGGGACCATGGTAGAATCTTTTGCTAGCAATGTGATAATGTGGTCACATGTTGTAGCAAGAATCTTTGTACTGGAAAAGATTGAGTAGACACCGTCGGTGAAAGAAATACTGACAAGATCCTCAATAATTTCCTTTTTGCGTCATTTCTTAGATAGGATTAGATTCATTAGAACTCTATTTAAGAAAGAGTCTGCAGATGTTCAAGGCATCGCTTGATAGAGTAGCTAGAGAGAGCATTGCAACAAGAGGACTTTCAGACTTATTGTTGTAATAAGCTTTATGTATTCTGCTTGTTTTTGTTAATATCGAAGCCTACTGCATCGCCTGTCTGAGGACAGTTCCTATATGCAAAAGAACCTTGAGCTGTAAGGCGCTGGAGTTTTGAAGACTCGTGGAGAGAGGAGGTCAAGTTGCTCGCGCATGATCGGTTGAGGATAGTTGCTTGCCCCAGATCTGCTGTTTAGAAAGCTTTGACTTTGAATAGAAGTAAGTTTGAATGCACCAAAGCTTCATCTTATTGCCTGAATGTCTTTATAAATAATCTCTGGTGGCCCAGTAGGCTTCAATATTAACAAAAATAAGCAGAATACATAAAGCTTATTACAACAAGAAGTCTCAGAGTCCTCTTGTGGCAATGCTCTCTCCAGCTACTTTGTCAAGAGATGCCTTGAACATCTGCAGACTCTTTCTTAAATAGAGTTCTAATGAATCTAATCCTATCTAAGAAATGACGCAAAAAGGAAATTATTGAGGGTCTTGTCGGTATTTCTTTCACCGACGGTGTCTACTCAATCTTTTCCAGTACAAAGATTCTTGCTACAACATGTGACCACATTATCACATTGCTAGCAAAAGATTCTACCACGGTCCCATCGGGCTTTTGTCCGAATTGTCATGATCTAAAGATCATGGTGTTGGCTCGTACTCATCAAGTATCCTTTGGTAGTGGCGGTCAATTAGCCGATTATATTCTTCGTCGATATCTGCTTCTGGGTCCTGGGCATCTGTCAGCTCGTCTTTTCTTTTGGCATCTATATCTAACATTATTGTCCTTCGAGATGTTGCTTTTGAAGATTCTCCCTTTTTCGTATTTGTCTTTATCTTGTGGAGGCCCGGTTGCTGAGGCGTATACATGGCTTCCTGTTTTTCCCACTTGTTATGAAAAGGTAAAGCACTTATCTCTATGTCTAGAAAAGAATCTTTATAGACATTTCTCTTTGGAGATCTCTGAACTGCCAGCTCGATGCCATCCAATAATTCCCACTTGAAGATCTGAAACATGTTTGTGGACCCTTCTATAGCATGTTGAACCCATGATCTGCAATTTTCACTCATAAAGTCTTTATGCTTCCATCCTTGTTCAAAAATTATTGAAGTGCAGATTCTTTTTGAGATCATTAGGCCGATAATATGAATGACATTATTATTCCAATTAGGAGATCTAGCAATTATGGTAACTAAAGCCTTTTCATTAATTACAAATTTTAGAGCTTTAGGTTCTCCTTGCAAGTCACCCATTTTATTTAGAATCTGGAGTTTTTCTACCAACTTTAAGTTTCCAAATTCATGAAACCAGTCGGCATGCTGCTTGATCATTTCTTGATTATTACTAGTCTCTATTTCTCTGATTCTTTCATGGTTGAATACCTGTGCGAATGGATTAGGATCAATTCTTTCTCTCAATCTTAAACTATGAAAATCCCAAGGATATGTGAAAGTTATGAGATACTGCAATGTCCTTTGAATACACTGGGATATTCTGGTATTTAGCTCTTTCCTACATAAACCTCCTCTGATTTCCCAATCAGCAAATCCTTCAAATATTTCATACTGAGGGAAGGTGTCACTAGCTGCATAATTTTCATCATATCTTTGTAAGAAAGAGGCTTCTAATTCTTCAAAAATATCAGGGATCTTTAAAGACACAATGAACTTTTCTAATTCTGGCTTGATAGGGATTTCTTCAAGATCTATCAATTTTGCACCTGTAAAAATACTAAGAGAAAAATCAACTCCTCCAATAATATGATAATAGTTGAGAACTTTGAGTGTCCAGATCATTTCATCAGTGTATACACTAGACCATAAATCGGATAAACTCCTGAAAAAGAGTTTCACTTTCATGTTTGGCAAAGGAAATATCTTCACCAATGTGTCATCTAGGCCTAGAGAAACACCTAAATTTTTGGACTGCCATGCCTGGCACTTTCTTATCCAAGTATTTCTTCTCAACCTCATTCCTACCAACCTTTTTATTTCATCTGCAAGATGAACTGCATGTCCTTCAAAAATTCTAAATCTATCAACAAAAGTGGCAAAATTATCATCCTAAGGACCTTTACCAGGAATGGTAAAGTGTGAATCTGTACAAGTCCTGAAGGCTTTATTCATATCTGTAGTTAGTGAATCTGTAAAAAAGTTAGAATTTCCTGGGATCCACTCTACTTCAAAGTAGAATTGCTGGAACCAAATCTGCCAAGCTAGAATCCTTCCTTTAGCAATTTTTGTCTTGATATTTTGGCAGACAGAAAATATTTAATATTCCTGGAATCTATTCTAACCAAAAATTTTACGGTAGTAAGACATACCTTAAATTGCTGTATCCCATTGAATATGGCTAGTGTTTCCTTTTCAGCTATGAAATAATTCTTCTGGCTTTGTGTAAATTCACCAAAAGCATATGCACAAAGTTTTTCTTCAGTTTTACCTTCACTGTCTTTTCTTTGTTCTAATAGAACAGCTGCCCAAAAATCTAAAGAAGCGTCAGTCTGAAGAATGAGTAAACCGTCACCTGGTGGCTGAAGCTTTGGCAGGTGTTGACATTCTTCTTTCAGTCTTTTAACAGCTTCTGTTGCTTCTTATGACCATCCTTGTTTGAGATGTCTCCTGATCGGCGCTGTCTTCTCTGTCAAATTTGGAACATATTTGTGAAGACAATTTAAGACTCCCAAGAATCTCTGAATTGTCTTGGTATCCTTCAATTCATCAGGAAACTGTGTCAGTTTGGTTAACACATGTGGTTGCATTTGGATTGAACCATTGACAACATTAATTCCCAGAAAATCAAAACTATCTTGAAATAAAGACATTTTTCTTTCTGACAAGACTATACCATGCTGTCGAAGTTCTTTCAGGAAAATTTCTAAATGCTCTAGATGAGTATGTATATCTGGACTGTGAATTAGAATATCATCTATATGTGAGACAATGAAATCATATTTAGCAAAAATAAAATCCATTCTTCCCTGGAAGAATGCAGGGGCATTTTTCAAACCAAAAGGTACAACTTTCCACTGATAAAATCCGGCTAGACAAATGAAAGCGGTTTTATGCCGGTATTCTGGCTGGATCTGAATCTGATAATACCCTGACTTCATATCAAACTTACTAAACACCTTGCTATGCTGGATTTTCTGCATAATTGTCTTAGGCCTTGGCAATGGATAATTAAAGCTCTGAGTAATGGCATTGAGGAGTTTATAATTTATCACCATCCTTGGTTTACCCCTGACTATCTCAGAGTGATTCCTCACAAGAAAAGTTGAGTAAGAATAATGTGACTCGCTTGGCTCAATGAGCTGCATTTGTAGCAGTTCTTTTATCTCCTTCTTTATTTCCTGCTCATCTGATGGGGTGCAGGGAATCATCTTATCCTTGACTCCATTGTCATGCAAGGTTATAATTTCTTGCATTGGTCTCTCTGTTTCCCAGAACTGTTGTTGGTTTTCTGAGCAACTCTTAAGAAGTCTTTGATGGATATCACTTTGTTCTGTAGACCAGTTGGGATCAATACATGCCAATTGTTTTGTTTTAGATTCTGCTCTTTTTTCATAAAATTGCAGCACTTCCTGCCAATCGTCAGAATCTTTCAATGGCTTTCTGGCTCCTACACTTTTCTGGCTATTTTCATGCCTAGCTTCTGAATTTGCAATAAATAATCTACGGACAGAAATAGCTTTCTTTTTCAAATTGATAATCAGCTTATCCTGGCTGATTGTTACTGGAAGCACAGAGTTTAGAAATGACATTCCCAACATTAGACTGGCTGAGGGATCAAAATGCTGAATTGCAGAAATCTTAACAATACTTCCCCCAACTTTCAAAGAAATATTGTCTACATAATGTGTTAAACTAATAGATCCTCCAATGGTTTCTGAAACCAGTATATTCTTTAATTGTTTCCACAGAGACTTAAATAAAGATGGTCTAGCCAAATTATTTGATCCTCCGGTATCGACAAATTCATCTACAGAAATCCATTCATTTCTGACTTGGACTTGAACCGGGATATAAATTAGGCTATTGGTTTTGACTATCTTTTTTAATAATGCATTTTCTTCTGTTCTTTTAATCTTTGGTGGTGGCAAACTTGTTGATGTTGTTGTTCATTTCTCAAATGGACAAAAAGCATTTATTTCTGGTATAGGTGACACAGGTTGCTTACCTTCTTTGACAGATAATGATACTGCACTTGCAGATTCATCGTCTAAGTCTTTTTATGTCTCACTTGTGACTTCATAATCAGTGTCACTCTCCTCTTCACTGTAATGATTTTCTTCTGAGAAATCATCATCTGAACATGACGGACATAAATTCATTTTTTGTACATTTTCTTCTCCTTCCTCTGCTTCGACATCTGATATTTCAGTTAGGATATATACATCTAAAACATTATCTTTTGAATCTACAACTGACCAATCATCCTAAAATTCTTCTATGTCGATACATGCTTTGAGCTTGTTGGATGAATTCTGGGGAAACTTTCTTGCAAAATGTCCTTCTTTTTTACAAATGAAACAACAATTGTTGTTTCTGGGTTTTGTTCTTTTCTTCAAAAATTTATATTTTCTAAAAGGCTTTCTTGGATTAGAGACTCTCTTGGGTTTGAATCTACCATACCTCTTTGTTTTCTTCTTCTTTCTGAAAGGTGTCCATGGTAGCATTATTTTACAGACATCCGAACTGGGTGTGATGTCATGTGCTTTCTTCTGCTAACATAAGTATTTAACTTTTTTTGTAACTCGGAACAGAAGATCAACCCAATAAATTTGATCTAGTCTTTTTCTTTGTACATCTAGATCTTTCATTACGAGGTCTCCTAAATTGCCTGGTAGTTTTGACAAAAATGAAAATTTCTGAGCCACATCAGTTGAGAGATTAGCTTTAAATACCTTAGCCATGAAATATTTACTAAATTGATCAATATATTTCAGATCTTTTAATTCCATTCTACTAAGATCAGTTATGATTCGCTTCCTCTCATCTACTGGTTCTGGTACGAACTGTGTTTTTAATAACAGTTCCAATGTGGACAGTCCAGCATCCATGACGGCTCTTCTTTCTTCTTCAGATGGTCCCATCCACCAATCATAGACTATTCCAGTCATCCATTTTTCTGCTAGGACCATGATGGATACATTATCCAACTTTGTAGTCACCTGCATTTGATATAATTCTCCTATCCAAATTCTGATTGATTCTCCAGGATTTGAAGAATTATCTAAATCTAGAATGCAGCCACTTGTGTTGGCTGCATACAGGTCTTCTTCAATTCTCGGATATTTATTTACTTCTTTCAAAATATGTGCCTTATTTTGATTATGTATAGATGCCAAGATGAAATATGGGAATTTGGAGGCAGCTTTTTCTAAGGTCATTACTTCCTTCTTGGATTCAAAAGGTTTATCTAGCTTTGAATGTCCTGGATTCACTGGTTAGTTTTCTAATGTCTTTGGAAGTACCTTCTCCCGCACTGTTTGCAGTTGTTTCTCCTTTCGCTTCCTCTTCTTCTTCCTCTAAATCCCAATAGTTGGGTGCAAACATATCTATATGAAAATTTGGAATTTCTTTGGCCTTTTTATTTTGTCTTCTCCTTCTCCTTTCTTCTTTTGCTTGCTTCTCTAATTGTTGCTCATCATATAGCAATTTGAGATTGTCATTTATTAGATCAGCTTGTTTGCCTAGATCATCTAGAACATCTTCGGCATGAGCGCACCAAGTGGTTAGATAGTTTCATATCTGATATACTTGGTCCAAATCATTTGGATTTTGTGAATTATGTTCTAGCAATGGGGCACATTCAGCGCGTGTAGGTGGTTGTCTAGTCTGGGATGAAGAAGTACAAAACTTTGTTTTGGGTGGCCATTTTCCTCCTCTTACATATCTATGATTTGCATATTGAAACTCTTCTATTGGCAGGAAAGTATTTACATATGTTCTAAACATCTTATTAATAGCAAAAAATGGCTTTTCTTCTGGTATATACAGCTGATTTGCAGACAGTGGTGTGTTGGTGGAAGAACTAGGTTCCTCTGGTATAGGGATATGACGATAGAAAGATCTTCTTCCACTGATAGGGATTAGTTCCTTTTCTGCTGGTAACATATGTTTTTCTGGAAAAGCTATTGGCCTTGGTATTGTGGATGAGTTAGGCATGATTTTAACATGATCATCAGAAAGATACATTCTTTTGACCAATTTATTTGAACTATCTGCTGTCAGAGACTTATATTGAATGTACCAGTCACTAGGCAAGGCTTCTTTATCATAGTGAACACCTTCAATCTGCGGATTTCCTACTCCTACTGCAACACAATCCTTCAACACTGGCTGTTTTAACTTAGGATGTACCGTATTTGTTAACTGAAAAGAGGTCTGAACTATTACAGACAAATATTCACTATCATCAACCATTGATAAACCTTGCACTCCAATCAAGGCTTTCCAACAATCTTTGAGATGGGCATCTGTTAGACTAATTGCATAATCAGGGTAGATTGTTCCATGTTGACATCCCGAAGAAAGGTTTCTCTGTGTGGTTCCTATTCGGGCATGATCATACGTATTGTGCCTTGTATCAAAAAGTTCTGCTATACATGGAGTGTTTAAACCATGACGAAACAATGGGGCTAATCCTATTCTAATTCCTCCAAAGTGCAAATTGTAAAATTTCTTTTCAGCGGCCCATTTTTTGAATTTTCTAATTTCGTCTTTTGAAAACAAATTTAAACCTATGATTTGTACAGATGGACCTTTGATTCTGACTTTCAGTTCAACTTCTTTAAAGTAGGCCTTCTTTGTCAATTTGAACATCATCGGGACTGGATAAATTTCTTTTGTATCTAATGCAGGCGGATTCTAGTTTTCTGGGTCTTCTACCTTTTCATGTTCTTCTAGATCTATCTCAAGGGATCTATTCTCTATCTCAGACATAGATTTCTTATCGATGGTTGAGAAAGATGTCAAGAACTTGGCCATGTTGAACTGTGACAATTCTATTCCAGAGATTGACTGAAGTAGCGTTTATTTACTCAGTACTCGTAAAACAAGATACTTTTCAAAGGCTACCTGGCTATCTTCAGGCTCTGTCTATAGAATGTAATTGGTTTTCCAAGGAATGGGGTGTGGCTTTGATACCAAAATATAACAGAGATTATTTATAAAGACATTCAGGCAATAAGATGAAGCTTTGGTGCATTCAAACTTACTTCTATTCGAAGTCAAAGCTTTCTAAACATCAGATCTAGGCAAGCAACTATCCTCAACCGATCATGCGCGAGAAACTTGACCTCAAGGAATACCTTGAGAGGGCATTCCAAAAGGGGAAAATCCAAAAATGGATGCATTAGCTTGGGAACTTCCACTCGTTGACCGAATGGAAGTAGACCCAAATAAGGATGTAGAAGGGATGGAAATATTTCCTCCCCCTTGCACTGATATGGGAATCTGCATACTTGTAGCATTTGTGGTGGATTCCATGCTTCCAGTAGTGGTCATTGAAGGGATAGATGTGTGTGGACTTGGGCTTGAAGACCTGTGAGTCAGAGTTCCAAGGTATAACAATACGTCTAGATGATCAGGAGGGAGGGGAGAATTCGGAGCTGCAACCGACTCTGAAAGCTCTTCCACTTCAATACTATCTTCCGAATGGAAGAGTACTCGAGAAAGAACTGGTGTGTTCCTCTCTAACTCTATAGTAGTACCAGGTCTATCTTGTACACTAATGCCCCCAAGCGGAGGATCAATCTTCGATGCACCAGCTACCACTGGTTGAAAACCACTAGCAGAATCGCTCCTACACCTTCTAGGAGAAGGCTCTGGACTCACAGGTGAAAGCCCACGAAGTCTATGGGACCATCTAGGTGGTTGGTTAGCCACTTTGAATTATTTTTATAAGATATACTTAAATACTCAAGAAAATTGAAAGCTAGGTTGACTAGGAGCACAAAACATGCACTAAGAATGTCCCTAAAGAAATCAGCAATCAAACAACTTCCAAGTATTTCTGCTCTGGGTGATTAGGACCAGACACCAAAATACAAGAAAGTGAATAATAAGGGCCTTTTGAAAATAGACTGGGGTAATTACGCCCCAGGTCTACTAGCGAAGGTATCAGAGGTAGTTACACTGGCCTCCAGACAATAGCCTTTGCCGGTGCAAGCCCCCAAGCTTCGCAAGGGTGCCCTCCAGAAGTACTGCCGAACATGATGCAACATCAACCTCAGGTGCCACGGGATTCCCCTCTGTAGCCGCCTATGTAGATCCCTAGGATGGGCAACTAAAGACACCAACTCGTATCTGAAGCAAGGCGGAACAGTCGTGAGGTAAGATCCAACAAGTAAGAGAGGGGGTATCTCTCATCCTTATCTTCACAAACCCTCATGCTTAACTCCTAGTCACAAAGCTTTCCTGGTCTCCCTAACACTATTGGATTTCACTCTTTATTCAGACGTCTATGTTTTACAATTTAGAGTGGCCTTGGAGAGTTTACTCTCCTCTCACCTAATCGAAGGCCCTAAATAAACCTAAAACTTGTTGGTGTATTCTTATGACAATACAAAAAGTTCTAGTTTATTTTATTAAGCGCTTGATTTTAAGTGGCTATTCTTTTAAGTCAAAGGGAAAATATGGAAATGAAACCGATGGTGTTTGAATGATGAGAAAGAAATTAATGAAAAACTAACTTATATGAAATGCACTTGTTTGTTCTTTGATGAAAAGCAACTTCTACTTGGGTTCCAAGAAACTTCTATAAAGCAATTTTTTTTTCCTTTTCTTTTCTTATAGCAAACTTCACACTCACAAAAACTAAAAAAGACTATTGATGCTTTAATAATGAAAAACTGCCCTAATGCAAGGTGTACATGATAATGCAAGTTTCTAGATTACTCTAAAAAGAAATGAAAGCAATTGTTTATAAACCAACTTAAGTGTTTGAAAAAAATACGAATTTTGAATAAAAAATCTTCCCCAAACAAGAAGGACTAATAAAAAAGATCACAAATCACTTTCAAAAAA
The DNA here is from genome assembly GCA_000404065.3 of Pinus taeda. Taxonomy (NCBI): domain Eukaryota; kingdom Viridiplantae; phylum Streptophyta; class Pinopsida; order Pinales; family Pinaceae; genus Pinus; species Pinus taeda. Next base: position 46,182 of record APFE030396752.1, on the reverse strand, counting down.
CCAAAAGAAAAACAAAAGAAAACTTGGCAAAAGAAAGCAAAAACAATGTTTTTTAAGAACTTTTCTTTTTCAAGGAACAATGAAAACAACTTTTCAAAAGTACTCAAAATGCCAATAAAGACTCAAAGATCGAAAGCAAAGCACAAGGAAACTTTGTATGTTATCAATTCAACACGAATGAAAACTTGAACAAAAAAGGGCTTCAACTTGCACTAAATGATCCAATAGTAGCAAAAGAGCTTTGAGAAACTAACCAAGAAGTCAAGAAAGAAACACTTTCAAATTCACCAAAAAGAAACTTTTGAAAAGCAAGAAAAGGTGTAAGGCCATGAAATGACGGAAAGCAAAGTGAGTAGACCAACAATCAAGTTTGACACAAAGATTGAAAACAATCTGCTGTTCCAGAAGACTAGAACAATCAAGAACCTTGATAAGAAGCCTTGTGTGTTCAAACACAAATCATAAAACTCACTCAAAAGCAAACCTAGGGCCAAAACTTTTCAAACCAAGAGAGAATTCAAAATAGTAAGCTCACTGAATAATTAAAATCTGAAGATAGAAATTGACCACTCAAAAACCAAACAGACCAAGAAACAAATATTTTTGGGTAGAAATATTTGAAAAAAGCTTGCAAAAAATGGTATACACGACTGTGTCCCTACACAGGTGCGTGTACACACACTTCTAATAAAAGAAATTCGAGTATACACGGTTTCAGTTCACAGAAACAAGCATGTGTACGCTTCTGTAAAAGGACAAAGATGCGTATACTAATTTTTACAAGAAAAATAAAAAAGAAGGCTTGATCAAAAATATCAGACTTGAGTCTTGAGTTCCTACTGGAGCAGCCAATACTGACATAGCAAGCAAACCAAGAACCGAGCCCTGATTGACATTGAACAACCCAAAATAGGAATAAAAAGATTGTTTTCCCTAGTATGGTCGCCAAATTTGTTACGGGAATAAGTCCCCTAGGGCTTTGGGTCAGAGCCCCAACAGAGCAAGAGTAATCTACAACAAGAAACACACATACAACTCAGGCAACATGCTTAAATAAACAAACTATGCGAGGATGAACATACCCGGATGTCCTTCGTTTGGGTAGTTCCAGCCATGGTTCAAACCCTCTGCAACTCCTCATGATCTTCGAATCTACAAATCAACCAATTCGAATACACATAGTAGCATATAGATAAAGCATTTTAACGAAATCAATTTTATATCATATAAGTAAATGGTTAGTTATACATCAAAATAATGATTCATACATGAACCATAACAATAACATCTGATGCATAAACAAAGTCGATCTCAAGAACAAGACAATGTTTCTTTTTATTGTAGAAAACTATAATAAACATGGAAAGAGTTCACCTGAGTCTTCCTCTTCCAGCACCAAGCGGAACCATCCTCCAGGTCCGTCCAGTCCCTGTCTTCAATAGCCTCCTTCCATAACCAATACCATGATATCTCAAGCAAGTGGGAGAATATCAACACTCAAGGAAACAAGGATTTCCTGAACTTGGGGAAGTGCTTGAAGCACAGGGATACATTAGACTTGATCAGGGGATAATATCATTATAGTAATTCTATCTCTTATCTCCTCTTTAAGGCCTTCCCATAGAAGTCTTTTTATACTTCACCCAATTAGTTTTTTAGTTGGGGAAACAGTTGGGAACAGTTGGGCCACGGGCACTAGGAGGTAATCAACAGGTAAAACCCGTGAACTCCGCCGATAGTTAAGGAAATTTAATTTTTTTAAGTGTTTTAACACATATACACGGGTTGGGTATTGACTAACCTATGTGTACACACTTTTATCACAGGGAAAAGTAGCGTACAAGGAGTAAAACACTGTTTTTAAAATATTCGGATCAAGTCTGGAAGGAGGGGTTGCCCTAGGCCATAAACCAAGCATCACAAATACCAAGGGTGATATTTGGAGCTATAACATCCGTGAAGAAACAAGAGCAAGAAGCCAAGGATAAAAGCCATTAGGGAAGTCATTAGAAAGACATTGGAAGCCATTGGAAGTCAAGAACAAGAGCAATCAAAGAATAAGAGGAAGAGTTCATCAAAATCCATCAAGGAAGCATGTTATCACATATGCCCAAGGGTAAGTGCTATCAGAAGAACAAAGAGCAACAGTGATATCAGAGGAGTAAAGAAGAAAACATTGGAGGAGCCATGTCGGAATTATCCCATGTAATACATGCCCAAGAAGAACCGTTAGGAAGATAATAGCAAAGGAGCATAAACAGAGCTATCAGAGTAGTGTATCAGAAGTCATAGGAGTGAAGAGAAGCCATAGGAGTGACAAGCAAAGACAAAGCAGATCTATCACATGTGCCAAGAGTAAGAGTCATATCAGAGATATCGCATGAAATATCGGAAGGAGCAAAGAGGAACACACAATGAGAAAATAGGCAACAGGAACAACGAATGTCAGAAGAGCGAGTGTGGGAGAGTACTTGTGAAGTCCTGCACTTGGAATACTGCATCGCAAGTTATGAAAGGCTCGTTGCATTGAAAAATAAGGTGTCGACCCGATCACTCCATTATAAACCTCCCTATTGTAATATTGCATCCACGTGTATTGGCACCTTCACATCATAATTCATAAATTGATGTTACATTAAAAACTGCGATTGTGATATTATTGCATACCCGTTACACCACTACAACAAGATTTAATGTTATATCGCATCCACATTTGAAGTTATGTATTAAAAAGGAATGCCACTTGAAATCTGCAATTGTGATATAAGTATGCGGACTCGCTGCACCATTATAATACATCCTAAGGAAACATCGCATTTGTCGCATATCGCAAGTCTTGAAGAGATGTAGCATTGAAATCCGCCGATTGTGATATGCACTATGGACACGATCGGTTTATGGTAACCACTCTAACTAAATATTACATCCGTTGAATCGCAAACTTCAAAAGGGTTGACACCATCGCACTGCCGACTACAATAAGTCTTGCGAACCCATTCGTTGATTGCGATATAAGTTGTGGACCCGATTGAGTTATCAAATGAATCTTATTGGAATATCTTATCTGTCAGAAATAGGGGCATCCACAATGTTATATCGTGAAGCCAAAGGGTTGTGATTGCGGGAGTTTCGGAAAGTTGCGATTGCGAATTGAGGTAGTGACGTGGCATGTGGGACCTCCCTATGGGTATAGCCTCTCCTATATGAAATCCTCCATATCTAATATGTCTATTGTATGAATATTAAAAAGGGCCTCTCTGATGTAGTTTTTAATATGCAAAACTTTTGTAATTCGGTCTTTCTTTCGAATTAACGTGTCGTTTGAGTATTGGTGAATTCGAAGAGACAGAGGAAGTTGAAGAGCGAGCACAAAGGAAGCCAAAAGATCAAGTGAGCGAAAAGGAAGCCAAAGGTCAGGGGTATCAGGCATATAAAACAGAGAACAATGGAAGTTTACGGGTTGGTGAAACTGTAAGAAACAGAGGAAGCCAAAGGTCTGGCAGACTTGGAAGAAATAGAGTATGCCGTAGGTCCAACAGAACAGAAAAAAGGAGGATGAAGGCCCCAGTAGGACAGAAGAAAGCTGAAGGTCCAGCAGGACAAAAGGAAGCCGAACGACGCAGTAGAAGATGAAGATTTGTTTGACCTCAGACCTGTCAAGTAAGATTTCATCAGTCATCAATCGAAGGGAGTAGTGGACAACACCAGCGTTGAAGTATTTGCAAGTATGTTCTTTGGAGGTAAGATACCATGACATTCAATTCTAAAGTGGTGATTGTGACAATAAAAACAGAGGCTTGAAAACAGAGAATTGTTTTATGCATACATTGAGCCTTAGCCTAGATATCCTGTTGGAAAGCTTCAACAAATATTGGAAACATTATTGAAGATCATGATGCCTATTTGAAATCATCATGAGGTAACTTTGCAGACTCTGTGTGGACAATATGAAGAGTTGTGAAGACTCCTTCATATAAAGAAAGGTTGTCATTGATGTTGTAGCATGGACACTACAGTGAAGCTGTAAATAGATAGAATTCAGTGACGAAGATGTTGGGAGCAAAGAATTACTACCAAACATATCTAGACAATATATAGCATAGGGTTGGAGCCCTTGGGGTTGGTTCCTCCGAATTGGAAGGATTGGTGTCCTTGGAGTTGGTGCTCCTAAATCCAAGGTTGGCGCCATGACAAGATAGGGTTGGAGCCCTTGGGGTTGGTGCCTCATAATTGGAAGGATTGGTGTCCTTGGAGTTGGTGCTCCTAAATCCAAGGTTGGTGCCTTGACAAGATAGGGTTGGTGCCTTGGAGGTTGGAGCCTCGCAAAAAGTCCAAGTTGATGCTTGGAAACTGATTGGAACCTTATATACATTGTATCTGTTTTATTGTAAAGATTATATTAATAAGAGCATTTATTCCTATTGTTCATTTTGTGTTTTAAATATAAATGTTTTAACTAGTAAAAAATAACAATTGAAAATAAATACTGATTCACCCCCCCCCTCTTAGTATTTCAAACTCAGAGAAAACAAATTTCCAAAGAAAAACAAAGATAAATGCAGAAATTGACATTTTCTATAACAACTATGAAAAGTTACATTTTCTGCAGCTATTGCTATAACAACATGTTTTTTTTTACTATAGCAGCTTGTTCCAAGGCCGTTTTGGAAAAAATATTGCAAGAGATTGGAGCAAAAATAAAAAATTCTAAGATACTGGGTTTTCTCGGAGTATGATAAGCAGTAGGCAAAATTCCAAAAAAGAGAAATTTTCCAGGACATTTCAGTGGGGTTTTTAAGGCAGATTTTCATTTTTCACCACTGTACGCACATCAAAACAAAATTTAGTAATTTTTCACAAAAACATATTTTCTTCATCAAAATGGGATTCTGAAGGCATGCGGTGGTAAAAAAGGTAAAGATATATTGTTTCCCTTTTGATGAACTCAATTTAGCCTTAAAATGAGTTTGTGGAATATGTTTTTGTTGCAATGTTGGGTAGCGTGAAGGGTGAAATAGGGCATAAATTGATTTGACCATATTTTGCAAACCATGTATCTGTTGGTATTAAAATTTTTAGGGTAAATGCATCATGGTAGGTTAAATAAACACAATTAACTTCAAGAAATTCTAGTGTGTATTTTTTAATAAATGGGCCATCGTAATCTACAACAATTTCTCAATTTTCTCAAGATCTGTCCATCCATTAGCTGAGATATTTTGTGGGAAGATGCATAATATTAATGGTAACAACCTTAGAAAAATTTAGGAGAATATAATTTACCATTTGATCGAAATTGGAAAAACAAGTCTACTACATGAAAAAGATACACTTTGTGGAGTAAGGTGAAAGTGTTGGTCAACACATCATGGAGTAGAGTACCTAAGCCAAATAAAAACCAAATCAACCGTCAAATAGTGTTCTCTTCTCCAACTATAAAAGGTAAAATTGAGGTAAAACTAGTCTTAAATTTTTTAATCTGTTAAAAATGCTAGAAATTTTGATGAGAAGCTATTGTAAACATGTAGTTCCAATTTATCTCCCATTATGTTTTGTCATACCCTTTAACAACTAATCCCCCAAGCTACCATTGATTCTTTATCAACAAATTCCTCCCACCCATGCAATCATCTCATTGTTTTCCATGGTCATAATGATGTTTTTCTATGATTTCACCACTCTCTTGTTTAAATTTTCTCTTCTTTTTGCCATATAAATTAATTCATGCTTCCTTGATGAACAATTTGGCCTTTTGACCTTCATGTGAGAATAATCTACGATTTCCTTAATGGTCCATCAACATGATGTTCTTGAGAAAAATAATTATTTTACAAATAGAAAAACTCGACTTCATGGTACATGTTTGTAGCACATGATCAAAAGGTACATGGAGAAATTCTTGGATTATGTGTCATAAACAACTGCTCAGTTTTAGATTATTGGTGGAAGCCAAGAAATAACAAGTACATGGGCACAAGAAAAAAAGGTTGTTGTTCACACAATCTTACAATTATTTGTACTAAGACATAAAGAGGTACAATTTCTCTTTGACACCATCAAGGTGTAATACACATGAAAATTATTAGGCATTTCTTGAGTTCTTGAAATAAGATTGGTTGTTATGGAATATGAAAAAGAGTGTTTAGCCTCTTTGATGCTCGGTTATTTTTACATAATTTTCTTTGTTGGAAAACAAACACATTGGAAATTCCATATTTTTCCACTTGGCTTATGAAAACCACATATTTTTTGGGTATAGATGCTAAAGAAAGGATTGAAATCGTTGTTCCAATGTCCTCATAACTACCTTAAAACAATGGCTCCTTGACATACTAGTATTGCTTGATAATTTAATATGTTCCTGGGTTTTAATGGCTGGTAAAATTCTTCATAGCCTCTTTATATCTGTTGCAAGAGAAATATGTTTAAGATGGCCCATGCCTCGTATGTTTAATGCGTTAAGATTGAAGATACCCTTCACTGTTAGTTATATGTATAATTGTTGGTTCAAAAATATACCATTTATAGTATCAAGGCCTCTAACTTCATAACTAGCTATAGTGAGGATATGGAATCAATGGTAGTGGATAGATCATTTGAGAAATGGTTTCAAGAAGGATGTGTAGGTTTTGAGTTGAGCTTAGCAATGGTTCCAAGCCTGCGATAAGTGTGCCTACAACAATTGTTTCAAGTGGGTAGTCTAGTAATAATTCTTCAAGATCAAAGATTCATGGAGAAAACTTCTTTCTTAGATTTTGATATTCATGTTTTATAAGCTCTCATGGATGAAGATGTTTGCACATTGATATTATTGGTGGCTATTGTATTTTAACCTACTACACTCACATTTGATAACTTTCACTATCACAAAAGGAGCAAGCATGATGAATATGAAATGCCAAATGTTTTGAAGTATCCAAAAGGGGAAGGAACTTGATTTTTGAGAAGACTGAAATTCAAGGCATGAAATGAGAAATCATGAGTCAATCTTAATAGATGATGCCAAACCATTGATTTGGAAAATCTTTTCAAGCCTTGCAAAGGTTTGAAGTGCCTAGTTTATTTGCATGAGGACATGCAAAAACTGAGGTGTGGGGGAATGTTCAGCCTCCAACTTGTCATGATTTTGTTAATGAAACCATCCATTTTCACATCATTCCTTTCACCCATTGTCATCATTTTTAACCACATTTCTTCATAAATGCATCAAATTCCTGCATACATGTTTACATGGTTTATTATTATTATTTCCATTATTTTTAATGAATTAAGAAGAATTTTGCATGGTTTTACTAATGACGGTTTTGCGAGTTCAAGATTTTACAACTCAAGTCAATTTTCGTAGCTATCTCCATGGTTAAGGTAGTAGCACCACTCTATAAGAAAATCCAACACATGGAATTGGTTCCTAGAAACTCTAATATGGATTTGTGTTGGTCAAAGTCTACCTAGTTCGCACGTGTGAATGAACCTCCAGCAAGAAATCAAAGGAGAGACGTAGCAATTTTGACCAGTAAACCTAAAATGCGTTTTTCAGTACGATCCAGATTAGGTTCTAATAGAGTAGTTTCCTCAAATTTGTTACCATTTGAGAGATTTTAGGGGTTTCTTGGAGCCTTATTTTTAAGATCGCATCTGTAAATGGTTTGGTATTTTCACAGTCAATGCCTAGTCACCAAAAATATTGGAACGAACTATTATTTATAAAATTCGTGGCATGGAGATAAGTGTGATAAGATCTGGACTCATCTTTGATTCTAAAATCCTTCAAAATAGTTTTGGTTTTATTTTCAAACTGATTTACTGAGATCTCATGGCCATAATTCATGCAATGAAGTTATGAGTTTCTTGTTGCATTAAAACTCTATAAATTGTAGTCCCTTTGATGAGAGGGGAGATCATATGTCATGGATGAATATTAATTTGTAATTGTTGCTGCTAATTGAATAAGAAAACTCGTTTTTTTTAATGAATGCAATCTCTATTATGGTGCAATTTTGAATATGATTGGCGATTCTAGTCTTGTGATCCGGGTTTTTAAGCATCTCACACTCACCAGGAGGCCCCCCGATGATGTGTGAGAGACAATATAGCTGTATTTTATTATTTTTTTTGAATTTCTTATCCTCTGCAATTAGATAATAATTTTCTTCATTCATTTGTTCAATTTATTTAGATGTTCACTTTTATTTCAATGATCTATTTTTAAACTAAAATTGCACTCATTTCTCCTTCTTTCATTACAAGTCAAGCGTTTAAAAATAAACCACAAACACCAAAATATTTACCTCAAATAGTCTTTTAAGCTTAAGTCTCATATTTATGTGTGATAGGATATGATTGGCTCTGATTTAGAGTGCACACATTAGTAATCTTTTTTAGGCTTCAATAATTATTATTTCATTATGTAACAACCCATGGTTAAAAGTTCATGTAATAAAAGTCAATAAAGGAAAAATAAGACCACAGTTATGGAACACGTATTCCAAGCTGAATGTTGGGAAAAGATATCCTAGTGGGAATTACTGGATGTTTATGGCTAAAGGAAATTGGCAAAGGCAATGGCTAAGGCATTAAAAGGGAAAAGGGTATTTTGGAACATTTATTTATGAAAGTAAAGGAAAATAGGGAAAAGGAAGGTGAAAAGTCACAGGTTGCATGTGAGGAGGAAATTGAAAGAAAATAATGGAAACTAAAGAAAATAGAGGCCTCATTAATAAAAATGCTTCTAAGGACCAGTTCATGGCTTTTGCTTAGTTCAGTTTTGGAGCTCTCTCATTATTCTCTCTCTCTCTTACACTCTTGGATAGTTAGAGTTTTATTAGAGAATTATAGCTTTGGAGCAAGGAAGGGAAAAGCAAGCAAAGGAAAGACAAGGAAAGGAAGGAAAGAAAAGATCAAGCAAGGAAGAGAAGGATCAAGCAGAGATAAATGTAGTGATAGTTCATAGTTTTTCAAAATTGTAGTGACATGGACCACTTCAGATCAGCCATGAGTAGGAGGACTGATCTAATGGGACATATGGAAATAGGTCTCATGGTGAGTATAGGTTGGATGGAGAGGACACGATCAAAGATGGCAGGTCCTTGGATACTCCAGATAGGAGGGGTGTTAAACACATAACGTATTCTAGTTTTGGTTATGATAGGCATTACCATCATTATCGTTATCATCCTTAAGGGAGGAGTGACAAGGGATATTTTCCAGATGAGTTTAAGAAATCAAAGCCACTTACATTTGATGCAGAGATGAACAAATCATAGGATGTGGAGGCATGGTTTCTTGTTATGAGGAAGTTATTTAGATTTGATGATTATTCAGAGAACATGAAAGAAAAGATAGCCACTTTTAGTCTTAAAGGGAAAGAAAATATCTGGTGGGAGGATGTGAAGAATGTTAAAGGTATTCAGGAGGATGACTTGACTTGGAAGGAATTTGAGAGGGTCTTAAAGAAGAAGTATTTTTCAGAAAGGTACTATGATGATGAAACTAAGGAGTTTTATGAGTTGCAGATGGATTCCATGACATATGATGAGTATACTAACAAGTTCTTAGAGTTGTTGAGACCTGTTCCTTACCTCAAGGAGGATAAGGCCAAGGTTCATAGATTCGTCAGTGGACTGCCAATAGTATACAGAGATCAGATTGAGTTTGATGAGCCTAGATCATTGGAGGAGGTCATCAGAAAGCTGAAACATTGTTATGAGTAGTTAAAGCCCCAAGTTGAGCATAAGTATGACTTGAAAGGAAATGAGAAAATTAAAGGAAAATTGCCACCAAAGTGAGGAAGACCTCAAGATGAAGGTGAGGAAGAAAAATTATTCCCTTACAAGAAGTTCAACACAGTTGAGAAGGGACATAGAGAACAACAGACTAGAGGTGATGGTAGAGCACCATTGCAGTGTTAGATATGTTGCAAGGATCATCGTAAGAGGGATTGTCTGCAATATCAGGGTGGTAGACCCCATATCTATAGTGCTCAGGAGACACATATAGTTTGGGATGTTAGTCATAACATTCATCGGATTTATGCAGTTGTGGACAACAAGCAAGTAGATCATCCAGCATCTATCATTAAGACGGGCAATAAGCTTTGTGATCAAGTTATTTCTATTTTGATTGATCCTGTATCTAATAAGTTATATTAATCCTGACCTGGTGGATAAGTTTGGTTTGAGAAAAGAAGTGCATGCAGAATATTGGTTGGTGTAGCTGGCTACAGGTATAAAGAAGAGAGTTCACCATTGGGTAAGAGCTTCTGCATTTGAGTTAAATGGTACTCCTACAAAAACACATTTGAATGTATTTCCATTAGGATTGTATAACATGCTTTTGGGTAAGGATTGGTTGTACCTTCACAAGACCAAAGTGGATTTCTTCGACAAGGCCATTGAGTGCTTGGATGAGAAAGGGGAAAAGAGAATTTTACAAGGAAAGAAGAAGCCTACATTAGTGAGGATGGTTACCGCTATGCAGACTAAGTGTAGTTGCAAAAAGGGTTGTGTGATGTTTGCAGTTCATATATCTAGTGACAAGCGTAAAGATGTTGAGGATGAAAAACTGTTTAAGAGGTTCTGTGTATTTCAACAGTATTAGGATGTGTTTCTAGCAGAGATTTCAGAGTTACCTCCTCACATGAAAGTAGATTTCTTTATTGAGTTGGTGCCAGGGGAAGCACTAGTATCGAAGGCACCTTACAAGATGAGTACCCCAGCACTAGTATAGTTGAAATTACAGTTGAAGGAGATTCTTGACAAGGGATACATTAGGTTTAGGGTATCACCTTGGGGTGCATGATATTGTTTGTAAAAAATAAATATGGTACTATTAGATTGTGCATTGATTATAGACAGCTAAACAAGGTGACAATCAAGAAGAAGTACCCATCGCCAAGGATTGATGATTTGTTTGATCAGTTGAAGGGAGTAGTAGTGTTCTCTAATATTGACTCAAGATCAGGATACCATTAGGTACACATCAAGGAAGAGAATATCTACAAGACTGCCTTCAGGACCAGGTATGGGAATTATGAGTTTTTTGTAGTTCCATTCAGTTTGACTAATGCCCCAACTACATTTATGTGTTTGATGAATAATGTGTTGTGTCCTTATTTAGAATTTTTTTTTATTATATTCATTGATAACATCTTGATATACTCCAAGAATAATGAAGAGCATGCCGAGAATTTAGAAACAGTGTTAATATTGATAAGAGAGCATCAGTTGTATGCTAAGGTTAGCAAGTACAACTTATTTCATACAAATATGCATTACTTAGGACATGTTGTTTCCAAGGAAGGCATAGCAGTAGATCTAGAAAAGATAAGGGCCATCATGGAGTGGGCAACTCCTAAGAATGTGGATGAGGTGAGGTCATTCATGGGATTGGAAGGTTACTACAGGAGGTTCATCAGGAAATTCTCATGCATTGCATATCCTATGACATCATTTCAGAGGAAAAGTAAGAAGTTCGAATGGACAAAAGAATGTACAACTAGTCTTTTGTAGCTGAATCAATTGTTGACCAATGCTCCCGCCCTTAAGATTGCAGAGCTAGATAAAGAGTTTGTAGTGTGTACATATGAATTTAAAAGAGGACTTGGTGGAGTCCTTATGCAAGAAGGAAGGGTAGTGTGCTATGAGTCCAGGAAGTTGAATGATAATGAGAAGAACTGCGTGATGCATGATCTTGAGTTGGAAGCTATTATTGACACCTTGCCAATGTGGAGGCATTATCTTCTTTGCAGGACATTTATATTGATGAGTGATCATAGTAGGTTGAGATACTTGTTTGATCAGCTGAATCTAAATGCGAGGAAATATAGATGGTTGTATACCCTTAGCAAGTTTGGCAACCATGTTGTAGATGCTCTTCGAAGGAAGGTACAGGTGAATCATATATTATATATGAGCTCTTATGGGACAGAGTTACAAGACAAGATCTTGCAGGTAGGACAACGAAATGATAGGTATATGGAGATTATGCACAAGTTACAACATAATACAGGTACAGGTATAGGCATAGGTACAAGTACATGTATAGGTATAGGTATAGGTACATGTACAAGTGACCAAGATGTAGACTATCATCTCACGGAAGATGGTTTAGTGAGATTCAAGGATAGGATCTATGTGTTGAATTGCAATGAGCTCAAGAAGCTTATCTTGAGGGAGTTTCACGTCAAGTCAACTCGAGTCACATAGGATATCAAAAGACATTGATGGTGGTAAAGAAGTTCTATTATTGGATGAATCTGAAGAAAGAAGTGGAAGAGTTCATGGCTGGATGTTTGGATTTTCAGCAGGTAAAGGCAGAATGTAAGCATCCAGATGGTCTACTATTGAGTCTCAAAGATGCCTCTTTTTCAAGCAATTTATTCATCCTTCTTCCCTTGTTTTGCCATGCCGGTGCATCCTAAACCAGCAAAATCCATTGCATGATTGATTCCAGGAGTACATTTTAGTGATTTTCAAATTATATTATTATGTGTGTTATTTGGATAGGGCTTTGTTTTTCAGCTACGGAATGTAGCCACTTTCCACAGCTTCACAGCCATCTCCATACTTTTGTAGGTTACAGGTGTTGACAAGATGAACGAGCCACATAGGTAGCTAAGGAAATGTAAGTACATGGATAGAGTCCTATTCGTTTGATCAAATTTGAGGAGAAAGACCCCAGTCAAAGGGGAGTCAACAGAGAAGTCCTACAGTAGCTAGAACACTGTTTTGGCACACAAATGAGTCCGAGGCATATTCCTGAAGCTAAGGATTCAATTTTCCACCTGCATAACCATATCCAACATCCATATTCATAGGTTTACTGTTTATGCCAACCGGAGACTATTCCCGGATGCACACCCTGTTCACGTGTTTGCTGTAGAAGATTTTCCTCTTAGAAATAGTTATGAATTTCTCCTATAAATTCCAACATTGGAACACAAAACTAGTTAATGTTTTTACTTCTGAAGTAGTGGGATTTCCATTTGTAAGCACGAGACATTTAGCACTCTGCTTTTTATATGCAAAAACTATGTTTTATTATATGGCTACCTGAGTGTGTGAAGTAAATTTGCATTGCTAGTCCAACACCGTGCAGAGGGCCCCTGCGTGGTTGAGGTTTTTTTTTTTTTTTTT
>APFE030396752.1:3043-18437 GCA_000404065.3 Pinus taeda | reverse complement strand
ATATCTAATATAATGCACTGCGTAATCCCCCATACTTAAATCCAAAAAGAGTCAAGGGATCTCTACTTGAATGGTTCATGAGGCACAATACTTGCTAAGGTTTTACAAATGGGGTAGCAAGCTAAGAGGGCTTGATTGTGGGGAAAAACTCCACAATAAATCGCGCTTGAGCCAGAGGAGTTATGGGATGGGTGACCTTGTGGGAAGTCCTGGTTACCGGGTGCAAGCCCCGGAAGTGATGAATGATGCTATGTGATTCGTTCTCCACATTTCACTAGTTTCAATCCCACTTCTTCACACCTGTGAGCATCACCCGATGCAATGAGTGCTAAGTGAACTATTCAAAAATCATGAGAAATTAGTCAGTTACGACTACCTCTCATGGAAATGGTCATGCGTGAATGACTTACTTAACGCAGTTGAATCCCAAAATGATATCTAATATAATGCACTGCGTAAACCCCCATACTTAAGTTTAGACATTATATAATAGGCTATGAAACTTTTGTTCATACAGATCACTCTGCAATTAGATATTTGATGAATAAACATATTACTAATGGCAGAGTTACAAGATGGCTTTTACTTTTGCAAGAATTTAATATTACTATGCTAGATAGACCTGGAAAACAAAACACAGTAGCTGATTTATTGTCTAGGATTCAGAATATCAAAGAAGACTCTCTGGTTGAGGATAAGTTCCCTGATGAATATCTATTTGTAGTAACTACTCAGACTCCTTGGTTGTAGATGTTGCTAACTATTTGGCTACAGGAAAGTTACCTTCACATTTATTTCCTAGAGAGAAAAGAAAGATTACTCAAAATAGTTCAATATATTCATGGATCTCTAACGAATTGTATAAAACAGGGCCAGATCTTGTGATCAGAAGATGTGTCAGGGAAGATGAAATGCCTGATATTCTTAAAGCATGTCATGATAAGCCATGTGGTGGACACTTTGCTGATAGGAGGACAGCTTATAAAATCCTTTCTTTAGGATATTATTGGCAAGCCATCTTCAAAGATGCAAAAGAATATGTCAAAAGGTGCGACAGCTGCCAAAGGGTAGGGAAACATGCCCCCTCAAATGAGATGCCATTACAACCTTAGGTACTTATCGAACCCTTTGAAAAATGGGCTTTAGACTTTATTGGACCTATTAATCCTCCATCCAAGCAGAAAAAGTATATATTGGTATGTACTGATTATGTCACCAAATGGGTAGAAGCCAAAGCATTACTTTTTGCTAATGAAAATATAGTAGCTAGTTTTCTTTTTGAGGATATTTTTACTCGCTTTGGTGTTCCAAGAGAAATTGTGACATATCAGGGATCTCAATTCACATCCAAAATGATGGAGAGGCTTGTGGAAGAGCGCAAAATCAAGCATAGGAAATCCACTCCCTATCATCCACAAGCAAATAGTCAAGTGGAGTCTACAAATAAAGTGATTGAAGGAATCATCACCAAGACTGTGCATCTACGTAGAAGAGATTGGGCAGAAAGGCTCCCTGAAGCCTTTTGGGCCTACAGAAGTACATGGAGGAACACAACAGGACATACACCTTATGAACTTGTTTATGGAAAGCAAGTCCTGTTCCCCATTGAGTTCCAAGTTAAAACTTTCAAGATGGCAGTTAAGCTGAGGATGGATCTATCAGAGGCTGAAAAGCATAGACTGGAGCAGTTGAATGAATTTGATGAAATCAGATAAGAAGCAGTTCAAACGACTGGTCTACTTCAACAACAAAGAGCTAAGTGGCATGATAGATACATCAAGGATAGAAGGTTTCAAGAAGGAGATTGGGTATTGCTATTTGATTCTAAGTTCAAGCATTTTCAAGGTAAATTTCAAACTCATTGGCTTGGGCCATATGAGATTGAAAATGTTTTCAATAATGGAGCAGTAAGAATCAGAACCATAGACGAGCATCAAACTCTTCTCCTTGTGAACGGTCAAATATTAAAGATTTATCAAAAGCCAATCTCAAAGGAGGAGTTTATCAAGATCTTTCAAAATAATTCTGAAATGAAGTTGGTGAAGAAGAATCATTCTTCTCCACCAACTTAGTCTTTGTTCTTTTCATCAATTTAAAAAAAAAAGAAATGTATAAGCTTGAAAACCAATCACCGATTGGCATCCTTATACAGAAAATACAGGGTGAAAATTAGAAGACTATGACATCCTATATTTTCACAAAAAAAAAAGGAGAGAAGGTCCTTAATTTCATTCATGGTTTATTTCATTCCATTCCATTTTATTTCTGTAAATTTCACTCGATTTCACCACCACATTCCATTAATAAATTTTTCTTCAGTATTTCTTCATATCCACTTTTCATTTCCATTCTTCCATATTTCATCCATACAATCATTTTCTATTTTTCATCAAGTCATATTTCATTCACTGTGTTACATTCCGCAGTTGATTTGATTCCGCAGCTAATCCTGTTTTGCAGTCAAACTAACTCTGTAGTAACAGTTGGATCATTAGCCAAAAATAAAAATAAAAGGCCAAATGCAGGTATTGAAGGAGAAATCTTTTGAAGATACACCAGCACCTAAGCACCTACAAAAGCAAACAATCAAAGGTTAGCAAATGGAAAAGGTATGGATCCAAAGGTGAGAATAAATCCTATTTCAAATAGCACTATAAAAGCATAAGTTATATAATTTGAATAATCACTACTCCTTAACATGTCAGAATGCGATTTGATTGTTGTCATAACTCCACCATGCCTTCCAACTTAATGCTTAATGGTCTCATCATTTGCCTCCAACTTTAACTTGTACTTTACTGTACTTTCCTACTCCACCTGTTTAAATGGCTAATTATGGGAACATAACTAAGTTGAATACGACTCTGTCACACACTGAGTTCACTGTTTTCTTACTCCCGCAGACTTCTTATGAACGCAAAGAACTCGGACATCATTCAGTTTTTGGTTCTGTGCATGAGTAATACTCTGCCTGCACACAATCTACGTGTGCACCAGTCCTTGTGTCCTCCACACTATTCCCATGCATACGCTCTTCCTGTTTCGTATACCCTCCATCCTTCATTCCACAGCCATCGATTTTCTCCATAGTTCTCTGGTATTCCATTTTTTTCCCTATAACTGCTCTGTTCCCATATAACCACCATTTACAGAGTTTCTACACAGTGAAGAAAAGCAGAATGGGTCTCATTGTAAGTTCAGAGCCCATAGGAGTCAAGTTTATGGAGGGATACCCTCAGTTGAAGGGGACATTGAGGAAGGCTGGTTGGCTGAAGTTTATCATGAAATTCAATGGCCATCACAGAGAAGTCACCAAAACATTAGCAAGGTCTTTTGATGGGGTGGAAGTGGAAATTGATGATATAAAGTTCTCAGTGATTGAATCTTCCATTGTAGCTGCAATTGAACTTCCAAAAGATGGAGAAAGGTGGTTCAAAAATAAGGAATTTGATCATGAAGCATGGAAAGTTATTCTCAGGAACCCAGGTATGGATATCTCAATTTTCAAAAGGGGAATTCCTATCTCAGCATTAAAGGATAAATGGAGTAGTTTTCTCTTGATTATTCAGAAATTTATCACGTGTGTGGGTAGATATGGTTCAATGTACATGTATCACATCAGGTTGTTGATGTGATTTTTAGAAAGTGGAACCATCAATCTCCATTATTTCCTGTTGAATAGCTTAAGGAAGATGTCCACCACTATTCGAAAGAAGATAGAAGATATAGAACTTCACCTTTACCACCATGGTCTCATAAAAATCTTAGTTGAAAATCACTTGAAGGATATAGGAGACACATGGGAAACTTCCTGATCAGGAACTTTTTCCAAGATCCACCTGAGTTACCTGAAGGGAGTTCAATAATGAAGAGTAGGAGGAGGAGAACAACTCTTGCAATCCAAAATACTCCTACCACTTTAGCAAAAGAAAATAGTGAGGAAGTACCTCTCTCTGAAACTCTAACTGAGGTCATGAAGCAAACAAAACAGAGAGGAACAATAAAAATAAAAGTTGAGGAAATTTATCAAACTCGTTAGCCTTCATCAGAAAAGGAATAATTGCTCTCTGAAAAATGAGTCCACACTAAATAACAGTCCAAGAAAGAGAAAGAAAAAGGGAAAAGAAGAAAGGTCATAGGAGAAGAGGACATAGGCTCGCAAAGTCTAAGAAGAAGCTCTAGGATTAAAGGAAAAATGAACAAAACACAGATAATAGAAGCCCAATTCATAACTTGGGAGTGGAGACTCCAACTCAATCACCAGATAACACCTCATTTGAGAAAAGTCGACAATATTCTCCTTCTCCTCAACTAGACTTTGAAAGTAATCCAAGAAAAGCATCTCCAGAGATTGACCAAGCTTAGTAGCAGATCTATGATTATATTGAATCATTGGAGCAGAAGAACACAACAACAGATCTAACCAACCAGTTACATCACAGGAAACTCTGATTCACTCACTAAAGCAAGAAATCTATGAATTAGAGGTCTTAAACAGGCATATTCAGAAGGAAAATGAAGTTTTGAAGGAACAAAACAAGCTGGACAAAATCATTCATGACAATACCATGCTTCATTTGGGTCTATGGCATAAGAAAAACAAAAAATTGAAGAAGAAAAATAGGAAGCTAAGCAGGACCTTCATCAACCTTAAATATAGACTCATTATGAGAAAGCCTAGAATGGCAGTGGCAGCAAACAGAAATAAGAAAAGGCTAGATGTTCTAGCTGAGGTTTTAGAGCAGATGCAGTAGAAGAAGGATTGTTACAATTTTGGTTGCATGAGGACCAAATAGCTTCTCAGTGGGGGTATGTTGCGTCTCGAAGATGCCTCTTTTTCAAGCAATTTCTTCATCCTTCTTCCCTTGTTTTCCAATGTCAGTGCATCCTAAACCATCAAAATCCATTGCATGATTGATTCGAGGAGTACATTTTAGTGATTTTCAAATTATATTATTATGTGTGTTATTTGGATAGGGTTTTGTTTTCCAGCTATGGAATGTAGCCACTTTCTGCAGCTAACTGGCAATTCCGCAACCATCTCCATACTTTTGCAAGTTATAGGTGTCGAGAAGAGGAACGAGCCACATGGGTAGCTAAGGAAATGTCAGTACATGGATAGATTTCTATTTGTTTGATCAAATTCGAGGAGAAAGACCCCGGTCAAAGGGAAGTTAACGGAGAAGTCCTACAGCAGCTAGAACTCTGTTTTGGCATGCAAATGAGTCTGATGCATGTTCTTGAAGCTAAGGATTCAATTTTCCACCTGCATAACCAAATCCAACATCCATATTCATAGATTTACTGTTTATGCCAACCAGAGACTAAATTCCCGGATGCACGACCTGTTCACATGTCTGCTATAGAAGATTTTCCTCTTAGAAATAGTTATGAATTTCTCCTATAAATTATAGCATTGTAACACATAACTAGTTAATGTTTTTACTGCTGAAGTAGTGTGATTTCCATTGTAAGCACAACACATTCAACACTCTGTTTTTTATATACAAAAACTCTATTTTCTTATATGGCTACCTGAGCATGTGAAGTAAATTTGTGTTTCTAGTGCAAGGCCATGCAGAGGACCCCTGCGTGGTTGAGGTTCCTTTTTGTTTCTATGTATTTACATTTGTTGTTTCTCTTTCGTTCAGCTGTATATTTCTTGTGTTTTCATTTATGTCCATAATCGTTCTAACATTGTATATATTGTAGCTTTTGTCACTTGTTTTTACTAACCCTAATAAGTGCATTTCAATATCACAGTAGTTCTTTAATTTCTTTTATGCTCGAGCTTCTTAGTTGTAGTTTTGAAATTGCATTAAGTTGCATCTTTAGACTCACTTCTTTTGCTATTCTATAGTTTTCAAGTTCAAGTTGTTTTATGCTTTTTAGGATAGTCACTCATTACATAAGTGCATGTTTCTGTAACCTTTCGTTGATGGTTTACCCTCAAACTAATTGGTGAAATATGGAGTTTATGAATGAGATTTTGTTGCTCTTCAGTACCTTTTCTTTCTTAATATAGTCACTCATGTTATAAGCTAATATTTCCAGAGCCTTTCGTTGATGATTGATCTTCAAACTAATTGGCGAAGTGTTATGTTTATAAATGAGATTACTTGCTGTTCATTAGTTTAGAGTTAGATAGTTTGATGTCATTTTCTCATGATATAAACTAATATTTCCAGAGCCTTTCATTTATGATTGATCTTCAAACTAATTGGCGAAGTGCTATGTTTATATATGAGATTACTCACTGTTCATTAGTTTAGAGTTAGATAGTTTGATGCCATTTTCTCATGATATAAGCTAATATTTCCAGAGCCTTTCGTGGATGATTGATCTTCAAACTAATTGGCAAAGTGTTATGTTTATAAATGAGATTACTTGTTGTTCATTAGTTTAGAGTTAGATAGTTTGATGTCATTTTCTCAAGATATAAGCTAATATTTCCAGAGCCTTTCGTTGATGATTTATCTTCACACTAATTGGCGAAGTGTTGTGTTTATAAATGAGATTACTTGTTGTTCATTAATAGCATAGTTGTAGTTTCAGTTTTGTTTTTGCCTTTAGTTTAATTGCAGTAGTTAATTAGACTTTAATTTTGCAAGTAGAATAGACAACAAAAGTAGTTTTGCTTCCAGTATTTCATTCTCAGTTTGATATAGATAGCTACACTTTCATTTTCTCATTCAAGTTTTGATTTTGTAGATAGCAGTTTTAAGAGTCTTTTAAGCTCATATCTTGGAAACCATTACAATAGCAAGAAGATAAGCTTTGTCTTCATTTTCTTGTTTTAAAAACTCCACTTCCATACTTGGCCTAAAAGGCACTTTTAGACTCTCACTTCAGCAGTAGATTAAGATTTCAATTACATTGTAGAACTCTAGGAGTCAAAAGAACAAAACCCCAAAACAACATAAACTTGAAAATAGTGAGGTAAGAAACAGTTATTTAGCACATATAGTGCACTACACTTCATTAGTTTACGACACCCAGATTGATAATTTATGTAGCAATTTAGGACACTAAATTGACTAAACATCTACTACAACCTATTCTAATTTCGAATGGAAATGGGACGTCATTTCCATGGATTTAATTATAGGTCTTCCAAGGACAGTGAGACAACATGATTCTATTATGGTCGTGGTCGACAGGTTGAGCAAGGTAGATCACTTAATTCCACTGAAGTCTACATATTCAACTAGTGAGGTGGCACATATTTTCATCAGGAAGATTGTGGGATTACATGGTGTTCTGAAGAATATTGTGTCAAATAGGGATGCGAAGTTCACTTCCAAGTTTTGGAAGGAGCTATTTGCAGGTTTGGGTACAAAGTTAAACTTCCATACAAGCTATCATCTGCAAAAAGATGGATAGACAAAGAGGGTCAACATGATCTTGGAGGATATGCTAAGGATGTACGTGATGCACCAGCAGAGAACATGGGAGGGGTATCTTCCATTGGTTGAGTTTGATACAAAAAAGATTATCAAGAGTCATTGAGGATGAGTCTTTTCGAGGCACTATAAGGGAAGAGTTGTAATACTCCCATCAGTTGGAGTGATCTAGTGAACAGGGTACTTATTGGACCACATATGTTGGCAAGCATGGAATAGGAAATGCAGGTTATAAAGAAGAATCTAAAGGAAACACAAGATAGATAGAAGAGTTATGTGGACCAAAATAAGGCATTTAAGGAGTTTCAAGTTGGGGAGCATGTGTATTTACGCATAAAGCCCAAGAAGGGCTCTTTAAGGATTGGATCATGTGCCAAGTTGGTACCATGGTATTGTGGGCCTTTTGAGATCCTTGAGAGGATTGGACCAGTGGCCTATCAACTTGCACTGGCTTCAACAATGAAAATCCATGATGTTTTCCATGTTTCATTTCTTAGGAGGTATATAAAGGATGTTGATCATGTTATTGATTGGTCTGTATTGTAGGTGGAGCAAGAAGAAGAATTTCAGTCGGAGCCTCGGTATATATTGCAACAAAAGAATCTCATGCTCAGGAATATTGACATAGATAAAGTTAAAGTGCAGTGAAAGAACTTTGAGTCCGAAGAAGCTACATGGGAGATGGCAGATCATATGCGAGCCATGTATCCTTCTTTGTTTGCAAGTGGAGGCAAAGAAGTTTTGGTATGATTTTTGGTATATGTTTGACATATGTTTTGTTGATGTTTTGGTATATGTACATATGTATATGGATGTAAATACTGCCATGAGCTAAGTTATACAACTCCAATAAGCACTATGGATGTTATCTTGTCATGTTGTCATGATGCTTTCCTTTTGAGCAGGTCATTCATCGTAAATACTGCAACGAGCTAAAGTTATAAAGCTCCATGGGGAGTATGTTTACTTCTCAATGGTTTTTCTAAGGTCATGGTGTGGTTTAACACAAAGAACAATTTTCCACAAGGGGGAGGGGCTTGTAAAAATCCCTAATTAAAAGGTCATCTAGTAAAAGTTAATAAAGGAAAAATAAGACCACGGTTAAGGGACACCTTTTCAAAGAGGAATGTTGGGAAAAGATGTCCTAGCAGGCATCATTGGATGTGTTTATGGCTAAAGGAAATTGGCAAAGGCAGTGGCTAAGGCATTAAAAAGGAAAAAAGGTATTTTGACACATTTATTTATGAAAATAAAGGAAAATAAGAGAAAATGAATGTGAAAAGTCACAGGTTGCATGTGAGGAGGAAATTGAAGGAGAATAATGAAAAATGAAGAAAATAGAGGCCTCATTGATAAAAATGCTTATGAAGATCAGTGAATCACTTTTGGTCAGTTCAGTTTTGGAGCTCTCTCATTATTCTCTCTCTCTCACACTCTTGCACACTTAGAGTTTTCTTGGAGCATTCTAGATTTGGAGCAAGGAAGGGAAAAACAAGCAAAGGAAAGACAAGGAAAGGAAGGAAAGAAAATATCAAGCAAGGAAGAGTAGGATCAAGAAGATATAGTAGGAATACTTGCAGGTAACATATTCCATGTGTGATTTCCTATCTGGTTTTGAAATGCATGGATTTGCATGTTGGTATATGGTTCTATTGTTATCAATGGCATGGTTTTGTTGGGTTATTATAGTGGTTTTCAACCATGCCTTGCCCTTTTCTGGATATCCATGGTGTGATGGGATTGTTTTCTTGATTTTGAGGTTTGGAATTGCCAGATGGTTTCAGAATCTAGGGCAAAGGTGGTCTTAAGAAAATTCCTAAAGGCCTAGGAATCCCTTGACCGATTTTGGTGGGATACACGGTAAAGCCTAAGGGTGGAATCTCGATTAGGGCCTAGAGATCTGGTGTGGATTGCACTAGACCTCGAGAGATTGGTGTCTTGGTTTAGGTCCTATTGATCCAGTGTGTATTGCGGTCAAGCCTGAGAGACAAGGAGACAAGAAATTCCTCAAGGATAGTGATGGAGTCCAGAGGAATTCTAAGGTCGATTTAGTTTTGTGATCTCAGTGCTGGTTTTGGCGAGATCATAGTTTGGTGAGGGTGGAGGTAGTTTAGCCTCTGGATTCTCTTGGTTGTTTTTGGATTAGTTTATCCATGAGATCCCAAATTCATCCTTGGAATATGGCATGGGGGTGACTGGCTGAAATAAAGTTATGGCTCAGCCATGTCTACGGTCAGGTGGTACGTGGAAGACCTAAACTTGGTCGACTTTTCCTATGTTTAATAAAAGCTAAGTTCTCTTTATTTTTTACTTATTAATATGTGGATTTAATGGATGTTATTTCATTGTTATTTACATGGTTTAATTTTGGTTATAATCTTGGTTATATGATTGGTCATAGTCTTGGTTATTTCATGTATTTACTTGTAATTGAACGGATAATGGAGGCAACACCTAATTAATGTTAAAACAGATAAGGGAAGAGGGTGGTGACCCTTCTTGTCAAGTATCATATGAGTTATTAGTCATTTATGCTCTGTCCTCTATTCATTTCCTATAGTTTGCATTGATTCCAAGTGTTTTAAAAATGTCAAGCCTAGTTTGGGTTGGTCAAGCTTATTCCTAGAGTCAGTTTTTGATTTGTAATTCTTGTGGTCATGTAATTTATGGATTCTGAAAGATACAAGAGTTTCTTGGTAATGACCTTGATTCTAGGCTTGAAAAGTGGCACAAATCCTAGAGTCCCAGACACATGTCTAAGGAGAAATTCCCCAGACACATGCATACCCATGTTGTGCACGCATCCAAAGGTTTTTAGGCTCACCCTTATCCATATCAAGGGACCTTCTGGGGGTTTAGTTGTCTAAAATTTCAATGGGACCTAGGGGTTGATCAAGGGAATGACTGGGATGTATTATGGGAGTCCCATAGTAGGTGCAGAAGGTCTGGTATGGTGTGTTTTCATCGATTCCACTTCCTTTAGGTCACCTAGGGAGTCAAATAATATCATAGTAACTTCTCGTCACACGTTTAGCCTGGTTGGCCTATTACTTGGGTAGATGTGGGAGGAGGGCATTACACATTATTCTTTGTTTGCTGCACTATAGAATAGTTTTTGATTACAAAATCTTGAAGTCTTTAAATCAACTTTACTTTCACAAATTGACAGACTTAGTTTTCTTTCCAAGTTGATTAGATTAAATTTATCTTCAAGACAAAATAGAATAATATTGTTTTTCAAGTTCACAAAATAATCTTGTCTTTCAAGTGCACTAGAATATAGATTTCCATTGTTACAATAGATCTTGAAGTCTTGAATAAATTTGCTTTGAATTCATTTCCAAGTCTTGAATTTGAATTAAAAAAAAAACATGTGCAATTAGTCATAGACAGATTTTCATTACATTTTCACATTTTTCTTATTTTTTTTTTTCTTTGAATTGAAAGTAGATATCCTAGCACATATAGTGCATGTATACTTCACAAGTTCACAAAACCCCGAGTTTTACAATTAATGATAAGTAATTTAACAGTAGATTAAATTACCCAACATATACAAATGAAATATTTTAGATATGTGGCAAGTGCAAGATTTACCACGTATGAAGAATGTTTCACCATCATTACACGTTGACGAAAAATACCTATTAGAATTATATTCCCAATGTCTTGTACAACAAAGCACTGCCACATGGGATTTAGAAGGTGCATCGCAAGTTTTAATTGAACATAGATCTCCAAAAAAGTTGCGTTTTTATTTCATGGAAATAGTAGCATGGTAGTGCCCATGACACAAGTCAATTGCGGGCATCTCGATAATGATCTTGTATCTTCCCATTGTTACAGAAAGATGTATGACAGCAACTATTGGTCCACTTGTTTTAGAGGTTGATGTGCAAAGTGAGGTGAGTTTAGCAACTGTTTGGCCACCACAGGATCTGATGTGATCACAATAGCCATGGAGTCCAAGATCAATACCATTAGTTCCTTGGAACAATTTATTCGATAAGGGTATTGGAGGATGCAGTGAGAAATACCATTTCCATGAGACTTCTGATAATGAGGTATTCGTTGACTGTAGTTAAACCAAACACATTAAAAACTTTGAACTCTTTGAAAGTTGGGGAATTGGGATCAAACATGTCTTTACTAAATTTCATCTTGCCTAACACAATGTGGAGTGCGGAGGTGTGGAGGAAGAAATATTTCTTCATCCATACTCCATACAATGTATCAAGATTATGGCATTAGCAGTCCCTATCAGAGTGCCAATTTGAATTTTAGTGTTAGAGCACTAGCCGAGGAAACAATTATGGAAACTATTGCGGAAAACAGAGCATTCATGAATAATGACAAAGCGCTGACCTGAAAATTCCTTAGTCAATTAATTAGTGATAGAGGTAGGGACCATGCTGCATTGCAACTATTAATCTTGTCTCATATGATGTATGTCGTCTTTCACATTTCATTTGATTATTTTTTTAACTTGGAAGGTGTAGGTTCTCATAATTTATTGGTGTGCATATTCATAAAAACAATATAAACCATACAAATCTAAGTAAATTCTTGTGAGGGAGAGACCACAAACTTAACTTTTTCTATTGAGTTTTGCATTGTTCAAATGTCTATAGGCATAAATATTATATTGTAAATCCTTATTTATGTTGAGAAATATAGGGGGAAACAAGTTTAAGTGATTTCTTTTTACTTTGATAACTGCTTGTGATGTATTTTTACTTTACTTGATTAAATTATTATTTCCTTTATTATTATTAATGCTCTCTATCATCAAACAATTACCAAATTATAAATAAAAATGAGACAATAGGGCACAAGATATAGGAAATTATCTAGGGCCAAAACCTCTCCATCTCAGAGAAAAACCTACCAGAATCCTTCTCTTCTTATAGAACTTCAATTGACAAATTCCAAGACCTATGGCCCTTGACCAAGAACCTCCAGGACCAAGTCATCCTTCCTTCTTGATGATATTTCCTTACACAACTTCCACCAACAAACTTTGACCTTCCAGCAAATTCTCCAGCAACTTCGACCCTAGCAACAATATATGCAACTTCGACCTAGCAACTTCAAAAACTTCGACCTTCCAACTTCGCAACTTTGACCTTGATGAAACTTCAACAACTTTGACCTAGTAGCTTCGATCTAGAGGAAAATTCACAACTTCAACCTTGTAGCTTCAAAAATTTGACCTTGATGCTTCACAACTTCGACACTGCATCTTCACAACTTTGACCTTACTGTTGGCATTATGATTCAGGTGTTGTCCTTGATGACAACTCACTCAGAGGTATGATACAGGTGATGGCAACTTAATCAGATGGCAGATCTAGTGCAGTAAGTCAAAAGAAAGGTATACACAGGTTGACCGTGATGAAAGTGCGTATATACGCGGGTTTGCGGAGAAAAAGGCGTGTATACATATACGCCCAGGTTCACAAAAGGAAAAGCGTGTACATGGTTTTGGTCCGTGGTATTTGGTCCATGGCATTTTGGTATTGGTCCATGGTATTTGGTTCGAAATGACGACCCCAGGTATTGGGTCCAAGGTATTGTTTCTACATGGTTTTGGACCATGGTATTGAGAAAAGCCTAACCTATATAAGGAGAAGATCATTAGGCAAAAATAGATGGCAAGGAATGGACGTCTGACGAAGTGGGAAGATCTAGTATTGCTGGTTATCGGTTTGTGCTGCTTGGCTCGGGTTGGATATGACAGCGAAGGTATAAGTAATTATCTTTAGATCTGTACATGGGTTGTCTCTGGTGAAAGCGCGTATAGACGCGGTTTTGATATAGTCAAGTAGCGTATGCATTATGAGATTTGGTGTTTCAGGTTGCTGTTGATTCTAGTGGTTGTTGCAGAGTTCTGGGCTCTGGTTTGTGTCCTGTGTTTTGATGACAGGGTTTCAGTGATTCAGGATTGGGTGATTTAGAGATTTATGATGCAAGTATAAGTTGATGATTGTATTGCAGCAGTGATTATTTTGGATCCAGTCTGAAAATTTATGGAACATGGTCCCTGGAAGAAAGAGAAGGTTGTAGCCTTCTGTAGGCCAGCACCTACGTACTAGTATATTGGCTAGTGCAAGAGCTAAGGGTGTTGTAGCTCCCTTCCAGGAGAAGCTAGAAAATGAGAGAGGGTTGTAGCTCTCTGCAGGTTACTGGTAAAGGACTGCACCAGTACATTGTAAAAGAAGTTTCTTATTAAAGGAAGAAAGAGACGAATTGCAGCAGGTGGTTTTCACCCACATTGGGTTTCCACCTTATATCATGGTGTTCATGTATGCTTCTTATGTGTGATGATCTGTACTGTTTTACTACACCTGATTACTGTTAATAAGGTTAATAATGTTCTGATGCATTTACTGAAGATAAGCTAAATGAATCATAAGATTACTGCATGTACGCTGGTTGCATTTAACACAGTCACGTATATACACGGATATACTGAACTGAAGCTGCGTATATAAATCTGAGTATGAAAAATGAAAAGTATCTGAGTTGATAATATTGATTCACCCCCCCTCTTAGTATTATTTCCGACAATTGGTATCAGAGCAGGTCCTTTTGAAGAAGCATGATCGCTTGAAGGAAAAGATCCATCGGAATGGCTAATCCAGAAAGAGAGGCACACATCAGGCCACCAATCTTTGACAGGAGCAACTTTACCCACTGGAAGATAAGAACCACAACATATCTATAATCGCTTGGAGCAGAAGTTTGGGGAATCGTAGAAACTGGATACAAATTCCCATCAGCAATTCCTACAGATGCAGCCGAGAGAAAGCAATATGAGCTCAATGCCAAATCTGTTACTGTCTTATTGGGAAGTTTGACACAATCAGAATTTATGAAGGTCATGCATTTCAAATTAGCTAAGGAAATGTGGGACAAAATCATTCTAAGCTACGAAGGAGATGAACAGGTAAAAAGAGAAAAGCTTCAAACTCTTAGAATCCGGTATGAAAATCTTAAGATGCATAGTAATGAAAGCATAGCTAATTACTTCTTGCGTATAGATGAGATTGTAAATTGTATGAGGGATTTGGGTGAAGAATTTAAGGAAGTTGTCTTAGTTGAAAAGGTTTTCAGATCTCTGTTTGCTAAATTTGATTCCAAAGTGTCTGCCATAGAAGAAAAGGAGAATCTGCAGATTATCACCATGTCACAGCTTCACGGAATCTTAACTGCTTTTGAGATGCGAAAAGAGGGACCATCAGAATCTGCATTCGAAGCATCAGGATACATGTCAGAGGAAGAAGAAGAGTTATAAGAAGAGCTTCGGCGTAAATCACATGAAAAAGACATTTGTCGACGCGTTTCGAACCAACTTGTGTGGTTCATCGTCAGGACAAGTTGGTTTGAAACGCGTCGACAAATGTCTTTTTCATGTGATTTACGCCGAAGCTCTTCTTATAATGAAGAATAAGAGGTAAATTTTGTCAAGAATCTTGAATGGGGAACTGGACGATTCAAAGGTAAGCTACCTTTCAAATGCTTTTCATGTGGTAGAGTTGGTCACTATGCTGCTAGATGCCCTCATTACAAAGGAAAGATGTCGGAAGAAGGTAATAGAAGCTATTATACCCATGTTAAAAGTAATGACTCATTCAATGGTAGCGAAGACATTAGAAGTCTCATAGCATATGATAAGAAGAATGCAGAAACTGAAGAAGTTACCAAATTAAACGAACAATTGGAGACAGTAACCAGGGTAAGGGAGAAATTGCAGGATATAGTAAAATATCAGAGCATAGCTATTCAGAGTCTTGAATCAAAGATATTCTCTCTAAAAGAAGATCTTGAAAAATCAAAGGAGCAGAACATAGAAGCTCTTGAACATGAAGTGATCAAAGTGAAGCAACAAGTGGAAGAAGGAAGAAAAGCTGAAGAAGACCTAAGGAAACAGTATCTGAAAAAGGAAGAACAACATCAGGTTGAGGTAAATATCTTAAAAGGTAAATTAG
>APFE030396746.1:4185-66386 GCA_000404065.3 Pinus taeda | reverse complement strand
ATCAATTTTCATACTGGATACACTGAAGCACAACACTTAATCTGAAAGGGCCACATTTCATCCAATTTTCATACTGGACCCAATAACCACATTGAAGCTTATAATCAAACAACTTTCTGAATCACTCAATCACTAGATCAATACATATACAATGAGAGTCATCAATCAGATCTAGTTCATCAGATCACATAAATATATAATCAATCACTTCTCATACGGCTGTCATAAGATCATAATACCAGAAACTAGACATCACTTCAACACCCAGAACACAACAATGATAAACAAAGATTTTAAGAGAACTAAGCACCCTGCTCAACTGCTCGCCTGCTTACGTACTCACCCTGCTCCATTGCTTGCCTGCATACTGTACTCACCCTGCTCAACTGCTAGCTTGCATACAAGTACGCACCCTGCTCAACTGCTAGCCTGCATACAAGTACGCACTCTGCTCAACTGCTAGCCTGCGTACCCCGCTCTGAGTCCACTGAACTGCCTGCGGTCATCCGCACTTGAAACCCTTCTGCACCTGCGTACCGGCGCACCTGAAACCCTTCTGTGCCTGCGTACCGGCGCACCTGAAACCCTTCTGTGCCTGTGTACCGGCGCACCTGAAACTCTTCACTCCTGCGTATGTACGCACTTTTCGCTCACTGTACCTGCGTACCTTCGGGCATAGATGATTTCAAGACTTCAGAAGGAACCCAGACAGTTAGATCTACAGATCTGAACATGCACCGAAGAGATCTTAGTCCATCAGTAGATTTGCCTTATTTAGATCTAGACTAGATCTAACCCTCATAAGATATTCAACCAAAAACATGCTTAAACCAAATGATCTCCTTTGCTTTATATAGGCAAGCTCTTCCTCAAATCAAGGATCATGGGGCTCAATAATAATAATAAAATAAACAATACCACAGGCCAAAACCATGATAACACAATACCGTTGGCTAAATACCATGAGAAACCCCACATGTGGGCGCTTAACTGCCTTGAAGTGTGTGCACTGGGGTACGCACCCCATGAATGGGTATCCTGCGGCTATGTACGCACTTTATATAAGACATGCCTACGTGTACGCACCTTTTGAATGGTGTGCCTGCGTACTCCTTATTTTCTTCAATATTTGAGAGCTATTCATCAATGTTTGCTATTGACCTGTTGTACAGTGATCCATCATCTGTATGGGTTGCCATCAAGGACAACACTTTAGCCATAATGCCAATAGCTAGAGGTTCAAACAAGCATATATGTTGAGTAGAAAGATAGGGACAACCATATTTTA
Organism: Pinus taeda; assembly: GCA_000404065.3. NCBI lineage: Eukaryota > Viridiplantae > Streptophyta > Pinopsida > Pinales > Pinaceae > Pinus > Pinus taeda. Next base: position 65,098 of record APFE030396746.1, on the reverse strand, counting down.
TAGGTGGGTTAAAGAAAATTTTCTATAGGAGTTGGGTGGACAATGTTTACTAGGAGTGGTGGTGAAGGCATGTAGAAACTTGAGAGGTAGTATGGATGAAAATATTTTTAACTTATTCAACCTCAGGGAAAGCATGAAAAGTAAAAGGATAAGGATTCATAGAAATTTCTTCAGTTTTTGGAGCTATGAAATAAAAATCAAGATGGGGGAATCTTCCTTCCAAGCAGTCCAAATTCGTAATTGAGGAGTTGGGGGAGCTTATTTCATATTTCTAATAGCTAAAAGATGATATTTCTGAAGTAAAAATGATTGGTTCTAGGGTCTCTGGGGCTCTTCCTCTATATCCTTCCAGAAAAAAATCTCTCTAGGTCAAAGACACAAGGGGTATTTTGCTGAGAGGTGTTTGAGCGAGTATGAGGTCCCTTAAAAGCCAGAATTATGACTTGAAAATTTTCTTAGCTGAGAGATCTCAACCCATACTTTTGTTGCTTACCAGACAAAGGAATGGAGAAAATAACACCTTGGGAATATATTTTGATTCGTTCCTTGACAATAGTGCCAAAAGATGTTGTGGTTCCTAGAGTAAACCTCCATGTTGAGAGGGAGAACAATGCCTAAGATGTCTTAGAGTGTATGGATAATAGATTTTTGGTACTCAAGATTCAAATATATGATGAGTTAAACTAGTTCAAATATCGTATCCCAAGGAAGATACAATTGATACACATACTAAGAACTCTTTTTCAAAGAATGAAAAATCAGATCTAGTGGCCTACTCATAGAAAGTGCAGCTCTATTGTCTATTTCCATATATGTGGAAAGAAGAACATAAAGAAAGGAATTAGTGCATATGGCTGATATCAAAATCCTATGCATTAAATTCCTGCAGGAATATGAAACAGATGATGTAAATGAAATTCAAAAAACCTGGAGTGCATTTTTAGGGCCTTATATCTCATACATCATAGGAAACATTTATCAAAACACGACATAGATGAATGTACAACTATGAGATTAAGTACAAAAACTACAAATATAAAATTTCTGAAGAGAAATAAACACATATGAAGAGATAAACAAAGAGAGAATTGCATACTACAGATTTAAGTTTTGGAATGACCATAACTTCTTTAATATTTGAAAATAGAACGGATATCATAGATCTTCAAATAATTGTGATACCTTCAAGTTATAACAACATATGGAACAAAAAATGTGAACCCTTATAAATGACTCCATTATCTCCTTTATATAATCTCACCCAAAAATAAGAACTACTTGCAAAATATTCCCTCTTAAAAATTTCATAACTATATAACCACTCAACACTTCAAGTGTGATGTTAACACAATTGTCCTAATGATTAGATAACAATTATGATTCCATTATTGAAACAAGATATTTATAATATTTTCAAAATGACATTTATTTCCATGATTAGCACATCAAAATATCTTCATTGTTGGCTAGGCAGTTCTTACGGAAGTGACCCCGACTCTATGATTCATATTTATTGCAGATTAGTGAATTGGTCATATTTTTTACAAATTGTTTTATTATACAAAGGAGGGTGGAAGAAATCTTGATAGGTTGTCTTCATATTGGTGAGCTCAGTGTAATTCATCCTGTGAACAAACAAAGTCACTACCAGCTAGACTAATTGGGAATTTCTCTGCAAATATTTGACTATGGTCCTTCCTTTGACGGTGGAGGTATTTTCAAGATAAAAATCCAACTTAATCTTAGATTCTACTAGAAATTGTTGATATTGTTCCCATCGAAGCAAATTCCTTTCAAAATCCTAGCATCTAGAGAACCCTTCTCTAATCCTCTAATCAAAATTTGACTTAAATGAAACTATATATTTCAATAAATCACCTAAATACTCCTATTTTTTTTCCTAATTGTTTCTCTCTAAATCATCTTAGAGAATTTAATAATTTTTCTTCTCCTCTTGATCATATCCATTGCACTCAACTCATTGAATGGTTTCTTGTTTAGGTACCTGACCAATTTCTCTGTTGTCTTGTAGCTTTTACCATCTTCTTCTTGTGGTGATAGGATAAAGAACTCAGTCTCCTTGACTGAAATTCTTTGCTCTACAAACATGGTCATATTCTCCTAGATGTTCATTACTTTAGAAATAATTTCATCCCATATTACATGTATGGCATGTATAAGAGCCATATTATCTTTTAGCTTATTTTCTAGTTCTTGGATCTCCCCATTTTCAATCTCCAAGATTTTGTTGGCTTGCTCCACATTCCCCCTAGTTTTCTCAAGTTTCTTCTCCTTACGTGTCAACACATGCTTGGTGTTCTACAAATCAATTTTCACCCTTTTTAGCTCACTATATGAAAATTGAAATTCGATGAGGTCCTTGTTAGTTGTTAAATGGGACTCTGTGGGTTTTCTAGCACGATCACTACACCAATGGGAGAATCAATTTTCTTTTGTAGTTTTTCCACCTATTGTTTGGGGAACACCAACTCACTATTTTTGTCTATCAGTTCCTTTGTAGGTTTTAACCCCATACTGAAATTACCTACATACAAATTATAAAACACATAAAATAAACAATGCGAGAGCATAACACATAAAACACAGATACACAAAGATTTTCCCCTGGATCCCAAAACCGGGACTACCAGCTTGATTTTTTATCATGTTCCTTTGAATGTTACAATACATATATTTACATGTCGAAGAATCTAATACCATGGCCCAAAAATCATCGCACCCAAAACCATGTGTGAAAACCATGCACAAAACCATAGATAAGTCTGCCCACCTAATATAGGGTCCGAAAAAATTTCCTAGAGGCGTTGTCCCAGACCCCATGAAGGGGCCTAACCCCCCTCCTCAAACCCCCCATATAAGGGGGCTCCCACCCCCCTGTGACCCCCTACTGCACAATCAGCGCAATGAACGGGGGTCTCCACCCCCCGATTAAATAGGGGAGCTAGTCGTGGAAAGAATATAACACAACCCAAGATTATCCCACTTGTTGTTTTCTTTCCACAATGGGACATAGGAGAGCTTAGTCATTTATCCAACCCTGCAATGCCCATTGTTTCTCTACACCATGAGAAATTCTTAGAGCTCATAGATTTTGACAATGCATCTCTAGTATTCTTCAATGTGTCCACCTTTACCAACAACACCTTTTTATCTTCTATCATATCCCTCACAAAGTGATACTAAACATCATTGTGCTTTGTCTTTAAATGATAAGCAGGATTTTTTGCCAAGAAAATTGCACTTTGGTTGTCACAGTCTATCATTATATCTCCTTGTACTAACCCCATACTTGAACACAATCTCTACAACCAAACTGATTCCTTTCCTACATGAGTGGCTGTCATGTATTCTACCTCTGTAGTTGATAGTGCAACTATAGATTGTTTCTTACTCATCTAATTGACTGCATCGCCAAATAGGTTAAACACATATGCATTTGTAGATCTTCTCTGATATAGATTTCCAGCGTAGCCTATGTCAACAAAGTCATGAATATCCAACACTCTCTCCAATCCTAGTCTTCCTTGGTAGCACAATCTGTAATCACTAGTGCCACGCAAAACCATCAAAACCCACTTCATTGTTGTCTAGTTCTTCTTCCTTGGTTTTGACATAAACCTATTCAATACTCCCGCTGCATGTGTAATGTCTAGTATAATACAGACCATCACATACATCAGGCTACCAATTGCACTTGCATATGGAATGTGGGACACGTCCTCTTCCTCTTCTTGTGTTTTGGGACATTGTTCAACAGATAAATTCACACCTGCAGGAATAGGAACCTTCACCAGTTTACTATCATGCATATTAAACATCTACAGTATTGTCTCGACATACTTCCTCTGGTTTAATCAAAGCTTCCTCTTTGCCCGATCTCTTTTAATTTCCATGCCCAAAATATAGTTTGTAGCACCAATATCTTTCATGTCTAATTTGGAGGAAAATTAGGTCTTCAAATTCTCGATAATTTCTTTGTCATTTCCAACCAGCAACATATCATCCACATATTATACTAGATAAATAACACAGTCACCAATTAATTTAAAGTACACATGGTGATATGCTTTTCTTCTGGTGAAGCCAAGTCCCCGTATAAATGTATAAAAATTTTGATACCACATGCTTGGTGACTATTTTAACCCATACAGAGACTTTTCTAACTTGCATACCAGTTCTTTATTACCACACACTACAGAGGATTTAGGTTTCTTCATGTAAATCTCTTCTTACAGATCCCCACGAAGAAATGTTGTATTCACATCCATCTGTTATACCTCAAAATAAAAGGCAACAACAACAGATAAAAGTAATATAATAGAAGTTATCTTGGCAATAAGAGAAAAAATATCACCAAAATCAATTCCCAACACCTGGGAATAACCTTTTTCTATCAACCAATCTTTGTATTTCTCCACCTTTTCTTCTACGTTTTTCTTCTTCTTGAACACCCATTTTCTACCAATGGGTTTCCTTCTAGCAAGCAACTCCACCAGATCGCAAGCCTCATTTTTATGCAAAGATACCATTTCATCAATGATGGCCTCTTTCCAGAGTTTTCCATCCTCTAAATCTACTACTTCCTTCACATTTATCGGATCATCAGCAGTAATAGATAAAGAAAAAATTAAACAGAAATTGGATGGACTATACCTTTCTAGATGCCTTTTTTCTCGAATTGATCTTCCCACAACCAAAGTTTGTGGCTCTTCGTCTTTTGATTCCTCTTCTGCTATAGATTCTGATTCTTCCTCCTTAATCTCAAACTCTATCTTCTCAGGTTCCTTTGGTTGGAATTCATGTTTAATAACATCTTTCACCTCTTTGAACACCACATCTCAGTTTTACACAACCTTTCTTGTTACTGGGTTCTAGAGCTTATAACTCTTTAAACCATCCTTATACCCAATATAGATGCACTTTTTAGATTTACTATCCAACTTTGTTTTTTTCTCCCTTGGAACATGTACATATGCACCGCATCCAAATACCCTTATATGTGAAAGAGAGGGCTCCTTACCAGTCCATACCTCTTGTGGAGTCTTTCATCCAACGCTGATGATTGTGATATGTTGACTAGGTAACATGATGTCTCCACCGCCTCTACCCATAATTCCTGTCCTAACCCAACACCATTGAGCATGCTTCTTGCCCTTTCCATCAACGTCTTGTTCATTCTTTATGAAAATACATTTTTCTCAAGTGTGTATGGAGTAGTCTTCTACCGTGCTATACCACACTTCTTACAAAATTCTTCAAATTCCTTTTTGCAAAACTCTCCACCACTATTTGTCCTCAACGCCTTTATCTTCTTCTTTGTCTAGTTTTCCACCAGAGCCTTAAATTCTTGAAACCTATCAAAGACTCATATTCCTTATTACGGAAATATATCCGTGTATTCCTTGAGAAGTCATCTATAAATGATACATAATACACAGACTTACCTAATGATAGAACCTTCACAGGTCCAAACACATCACTATGCACAAGCTCTAATATATGTTTCACCCTCTTACCACCAGAGGGGAAGCTCACCCGATTCTTCTTCCCGCATACAAAATTTTCATAGAAACCAAAATCCAGCGAGCTATTAGTCATACCTTCTACCATACCTTTACCATGAAGTTTTTGAAGGCCCTTCTCTCCAATATGTCCAAGCCTTTAATGCCAAAGCATTGTGTTTTCCCCTGAGACCACTAGATTTTTTGCTCAACTTTCAGGAACTACAAAATTGTTGCACCCATCAATAATAGTGCTACCATGCAGCCTGTACAGAGTTCCAATCTGAACTCTCTGCATCAATACCAGTACTCCTTGAACTGTCTTGCATGTATCTTTCTCGAACACTATTTTTACATCCGCATCATCCAAATTTCTTACATAAATCATATTTCTTGCTAATGCGGGAATATTCAGATTACCTAGAAGTGTTCAAATCCTTCCACCTTGAAACTTCAACTTGAATTTTCCACGAACAATTATTCTAGCCTTCTTATCACCCCCCAGGAAGACATCACCACCATCATATTTATCATACTCACAGAACCACTATCTATGCGGAATGGAGTGAAAGGATGCACCTGAGTCAACCAACCATGCTTCATGATCTACATGTGTACTTGAGGAAGCCAACTACACATCCCCACCTTCATTTGAGGTGGTTTTTGCCTCTACAGAAGGAGCATCATTAGATCCCTTTCCTTTTTCAAGAGCTTTAGAATTACAGTCCCTTTTGTAGTGTCATTCCTTTCCTTATTTCCAACACACTTTTATAGGCTTTCCTGGAGATTTAGATCTCCCTCAAGATTTAGATCTCCCACTCGACGACTTATTCTTGTTTATGTTTCGAGACCATCCCCATACTGAGAAGGAATCACCTCTAGATCTCCATATATTTTCATCTCATCTCCTCTGTCAGCAAGGATGAGACTATTTCATCAAACTGCAAGGCAGTTGCATTGCTACCTATTGCAATAACCAAACTATCCCATGAATATGGTAGAGAATGCTACAAACTAATCCACTTATCTTCATATAAAATTTTAATATTAATAGATAATAACTTAGTTACCATAGTATTAAATGCATTTAGATGCTCTATCACCCAGTCTCCATCTTTCATTGTCACGTTATACAACATTTTCTATAGGAACAATTTATTCACCAGAGACTTAGATTGGTACAAATTCTCTAACTTGTCTCACAAAGCCTTGGTCATAGCTTCCCATGATACATCAGCAATACTGAATCAGATACACATAATCATGTTCTACACTTTTCCTTCCAATCCAACTTCTTCCATTCTTCATCAGGCACTACCGTTGGTTTAGTACATGGATCTACTACGATTCACTGATCTTTATCCACCAAAAACTCTCCCATATTTAGTTTCCACAACTCAAAACTCTAACCATTAAATTTCTCGATCTCTATCTTTCCACTCCTCTCTATATTCTTTCACCATTAGAATGGATCCCACAGATCTCCCACTGAACAAGGTCCACCACAGGCCCGAGTGAAACCCCTCAGCAGGAAAGGCATAGCCTTGAAGCTAAAACAACTCTAATACCAAATGTAGGTTTTAATCCCATACATAAATTACCTGCATACGAATTCTAAAGCACAAAAAATAAACAATGTGAGAGCATAACACATAAAACACATATACACAAATATATTCCCCTGGATCCCAAAACCGGGACTACCAGCTTGATTTTTCATTACGTTCCTTTCAATGTTACAATACATATATATACATGTTGAAGCATCCAATACCATGGATCGAAAACCATCCGACCAAAACCATCTGCAAAAACCATGCACATAACCATAGGTAGGTCCACCCACCTAATATAGGGTCCAAAATTCCTTTCCCCAGGGTGCTAACCAACCTCCTCAACCCCACCATATAGGGCGGTTGTCGCCCCACCTATGACCCCCCATTGTGCAATCAACACAACGAAGGGGGGGCTCTTCCCCCTCAAGCCCCTCTAGTTAACTAAGGGAGCCAGTAGTGGAAAGAATCTAGCAACCCAACATCCTTGCCCATTATTTCATTTTCATTCTCTACTTGGGCCAACTCTTTGGATTGCACATACTTAGATGTAGGCATTTTCAATTTTTTCCCCAACTCCTAGAATTTGGATTGTGAGATTTGAATGATGGCTTCCACATGAGCTTTATCATTTGGGTTTACCCCCGATTTGATATATAGTTCTTTGAAGCTTTCATTTAATAAGTAAATTGCTCTACAGTTGCCATTTTCTTTCTTTACCCTTTTGGAAACATTATCTAATAATTTCTCAGCCTACTGATAGTGAAATCACCTTCACTCATCTCACTATAGAGCATTTATCCATCTTGGCTATGCCAGTTGATTTTATCCTGCAAGGGGATATTAGCCATATCTAGTGACATATATATAGTCCTGAATTACAATGATGATGGGAGGGATTGTGCTGAAGGATGATATAGGGAGAATTTCATCTTATTTATTTCTAGGTCCATGGAGATTAGGAGCTTGGTATGATAAGGAACCAAATGTGATTTCAGCTACTACATAGTTTCATAATTGGCCCTCTTGATTTTCTCCTCTTTCACTTGACCTTATTCCCATTTTGGGTCTATTTTTGATGGACTTACCAAAGAGCCGAAAATTTCTACCTCTGTAGAAGTAGATGTGTAATCTTCCTAAGAGTATTTTAGGAGTACCTGGAAGTCTAGATGGTCTAAGTTCCTCTCAGTCAATCTAGTCTCAATCTATTTCTTATTCTTATCCTGGAACTTAGCCTTCTTGTTGGATGATGTCTCCTCCATTTCTCTGTCTCTAGCCTCGTCTACGCTTCTCTTTTGAGTCTTTTCCTTTGAAGATGGTGTATCAATTTCCATCTCTATATTAATTGGCTAGGAATCCAAATTAGCCTTCCATTCAAGTTTAGGTTTATACTCATTCTCATAAGTAGAAGCAATAATATCCCTTCTTCTCTTTGATATGACACTATGGTGATCATAGCTATACACCTCTCCTATTTCAGAATTAATCTCTTTCAACATGTATTCTACTTGTTGAAAGGCTTGTCTAGTGTTAATAATGAATAGGCCCACCACCCTACCTAGCTTAAATGTGGCTTAATCATGTACGCCTTCTTGGCAGGAACAAAATGGATTTGATCAATACTTATGCTTTGTGTGATAATCTCTAGAGCAATGATTCTCATGGGCATAAAAACAAGAAAGCGGTATGGGGAAATCTTTGACCCATAGACTTTGATTTCGGTATAGAATTCAAACAAGAATCAATCACTAATCATGGTATCCTCACTGAGGTGAAGGATTTCTTTTTGATGGGGCAAGATTATAGGAGGGGAAATGTTATTTATAATTTTGTAGGAAATGGACATATAAGTGGAAATAAACTAGAAAAAATACACATTGTCAGGATTTTTCTTTAGGGCACTATCGCAATCAAACATAAACTTTCTTTGTTTGTAAAAATGTATATTGTTAAGGCCCAAGTACTCAAATTATTATATGTGAGCATACACAAAAAGATAGAGAAATATATAATAGTATCTGAAATAAGAAGTAACATGAAAATGGTGAAGCTAGAATTTTATGGATTCATCAAGGAACCATGTTATGTCAAAGATTATTTCAGATTGAATCATTGTATGAAAGAATCCTATGGTGGATTTAGTAATTTTGGCAATTTCATATTCCCTAAAGAGAAAGGTAATAACTTTTAGAATGTGTTGTAGAGTTTCAAAAAACATGGAAATGGGGAATTTGTCTATGATGGGGAGGGTTCGATTACCGAGTGTTAAAATAAACAAGAGGAAAGTTTGTTATTCTCTTGCTACGAGCCCATTATAGGTGTAAAAATGGGTAGCTTCTGTGAACCTTTCAAGATTAGGAGATTTTTAGTAGCTGAAAGCATTCTAGGGTCTCTCACAGAATTTTCTCCTGAGCAGAGGATATGAGACAATTCCTTTATTTAACATATGATGTTGTGATCCAGGAAAAAAAACTATAAAAGGGTAGGATGTGGGGGGAATTAGGAGGTACAAACTTGACACTACGACCCGAAATGCATCTTCTAGTTTTAGGTGATGATAATACAACACGAAATGAAGATATGACATATGGTGGGAGCATAATGGATCATCGATTTCAACTTTTGTTTCCATCAGAGGCTCGATATGGTCAGAGGGTATTACCTCCTAAGATTTTGGGGTTTTAAGCATAATTTTTTCATTTTAAGCATAAAGGAGAATGGTTTAATGGTGGAGGACTCTTGGTTACCTCGTGACTAGGATTAATTAGATATAATAATGCTCAAATGGATATGTGTTGATTGTTAGTTGGAGGATGTTGGGAATAGGTAAAGTGACAAGAAAACCCAGTTTGAATTAAAAAAAAAAGAATTCCAATGGCTAAATTGTCATGGTTTTATAGGCGAGAAACACGGTGAATTGACGGGTGGGGAAGAGATGAGGATACAAGTGAGAAGGGTACACATGGTACTACAAGGTTAGACAAGAAGTGAGAGGGAGAGACAATTGACTCTATGAATATCACACTCACTCACATAGATGATGTGTTTGTGTGCTTGGTGAGATGCATGGTCCCCACTCTTTGGGTGGGTGATTGAAGGGGGTCAGGAGTGGAGTTCAACACCCGGAGTTCATCTTGGTCGCTGATCAACCACATCTAGCTGGTTGAATTTGGCCTTCCAAAGGCTAGCATCTACTTATCTGATGTGCTAGTTACCTCACCAAAATGCTTTCGAGATCAGGTGGCTTTGGGATATATGATGGTTCACCTAATGATTACTCTGAGATTAAACTGTCACATGCAAAATGCACAGGTAGAGCAAATTACATTTGTCATTTACCTTATTTTTCTCTTTTCCTATCTTTTCTACATCTTCTCGTACCCCCACTTTAAATTTTTTTATGTTCTTTGGGCTTTGTTCTGTTATTCAACAACCCCCTCATTTCTTAAAATATAGTAGTTAATGTTGCATTAAGAAATGGGGACCCTTTAAAAAAAAAGATCATCCAAAAAACAAAACATAGCATTTAAGAATTTCTTTTATTTTTTGGAATAAAGAAAAGATAATAATCAAAACTTTTGGGAACTACTAAAGACATACCTTTTCATAAATAGCATGTCTAAAACCCACCAAAGAACCTTTCTTAAAAAACCTCCAAAATCAACCAAAAGGATTAACTAAGGGCTCCATGGTCTAAATTATCATAAAATCTGATGAAAGAAGAAGTCCTTCAGCTTCTTTAGGCTTAAATCTCACATCGCATATCTCAACTTATCAAGGACTTTCTCTTAAAAATGATAACAAAAAAATTGCGACATGTCAAACTACAATGACGGTTTGACCTTTATCACATCACATTTTGGGCATTTAAGCAAGCTCTTTACTCTTACCACCAGCCAATATTATGAAATGTGAATGGTGCCTATGCTGACAATTTAGAATATTAAAAGTAAATGATTCAAGTGCATCAAGTCTATTGCACAGGATAAACCTAGCAATTAGCTATATATTCAAACAGTTAATGGGTGGCTTAATCTCGCATCTTGCAGAAACACAGTAGGAGGTAAGGAAGGTAAAAGGGATATGAAGCGATATTGAGATCTATGATATCTCTTCGTAGATCACACAATCGCTATCATCATAGTATAATGGCTCACCACCCTAGAGGCTTTCATCACATTTTACGACGCAAAACATTTATGAGAACTAAAGCTAAGGGATAATGAATCATTAGTGGGCATTAATGGGAAATAATTGTATTTATGTGTGAAAATCCATTTAGCTTGGTATGATATCTTGTTACGTGTGTTCAAATAATGCTTCTTTTACCACCTTTACAAGATTTCTACATTATTTCATTTTTACGTTCATCTTTGTGTGGCCGATAGCTATTTGTCTTCATTTTAGGAAAAGCCCACAGAGTAGAGTATTGAGAACAATGGGGAGGAAAGACAAGGTCGTAGTATCTGAGAAGACATAGATGACTCCCTTCTTCACAGATACCACATGAAACAAAGTGGGAGGAACATCTACATGGGAAGCCATGTACAACATATCAGAGGAGGAACATCCAAGGATTATGGAAACAAACGTTACAGTTGACGGATGAGATTCCTTAGATGCTTCCATGATAGAGATGGCTTGTTCATTTTTGCACCGCATAGTCGCGTGGCGAAATATAATCCCTTATATCGACATGGTAAAATGGGTTATCAATGAAGCAGATATCTAAGACAGAGAATTCAAAACGAGAAGCCAAGAGGTCATTATATCTTTTACCCAGACAACCTACGACTTATGTACCACTTACCAGAGCCACAGGTCATTTACAATAGGAAATTTGTACAGAATCTTGCTAAAGATAATAGTGACCCAACGGATTGCACCCATGCCTGGTTGAATAATGAAGAGAGAATAAAGAAAGACAAAAATGGTATGTACACTACTGTGTCTATTTGTCTCCCTTTTAGTTTTGCAGCAACTATGTTATGTAGACTATTTGGCAGACCGGATAGTACTAAATCTTCTCTAGAATGGTTGTCATTAGTAGACGCAGTCATTAACACAACTGCAATGAATTGGTCACAAAGCTTGTCACATAATTTAGCAAAAATAATTATCGAGTATAGAAGGTGAAGAAGTATTGCTTCATGGGTTTACCCTCCATTTTTCATGAGTTCTTATGTTATGGGTGTCATCTCTTTTAGTTCAAAGTTCCCCATCGTGGAATGGAAGTGGACTACCCAAAGCCCATTTCCCATCCACATATACCACAAGGTCATGTGGGAATCCTATTTTCAAACACATTTTTTCAAGATTTTCCATGGAGATATGCTCCCTATTTACAAGCAGCTTTACAATTGAGATCCCCCCAGGTTTTCACAAGAAGTTGAAGTTGACATCATCTTGGTGGCTAGATGGTTTGGGGAAGAGACATTTACATATATTAGAGTTTTTGGTAGCATCACCTCACCCCATATCCTCCCATACTATGTTCCAGATAAATTGATGGCTAGAGAGATATCTTATGAGATAGATAGTGAAGGAGGAATGAGCCATACACTGAAAGAATAAAAAAAGGCTGTTTGGCCTACATTCCCTGTACAGTGTGGATCATTTGCACTAAACGACCTAGGGCATGCATTCAAATAAGCAGAGAACATGTTATCTCTGTAATTACCCAAATTCCCTGGGCGACAGTATGACCCGTTTGGCACTGTAAAAAATTTCACCACTTTAGTGAAACTAAAAGTATTCACTAATGAGGAGGATGTTTTTCATGATATATTTTTGTAGAAAAATATTGTTGCAGAATTAAAGCATATGGCACAACTACTTTTTGACCATGAAGATCTAGACAATTTTTATAGTTATAGAGAAAGAAGGATGACAACGGTCCCATTGGACCAGTTATTGATTGAACCAATAAGGGAGCCTGCTCCCAGTGTGACTATAAAAGGTAACTCCAAATAAAATTCCAAATCCAATACTGGAGCTAAGTCTCAAGGAAAATCTAGTGGGGAATTATTACAGTCATCACAAAATCACAAAAGGAGAAGCATATAGTCAATAAAGGATACAACCTAGTCTACTCAAAAGATAGCTGAAGAAACTTCAGCTAGTAAGCAGGTTGAAATCCCTACTACCTCTACACAACCAATAAAACGCATGGTAATTGGCTTAGAGGAAGAGTGGGATAATTTTAATAAAAGTCTCAATATAGAGGAATTGGTGCCAGAGTTGCAAACTCCATAAGAGAAAATAGCTTTGGAAATTACAGTGGAAGAAACTATAAATGAACAACAGGTAGAGCATATCCCTGTTACCCCCACCTTCAAAATAATTTTTAGAATCAAAGAAATATCTCTACTAGATGTTTTCTATAGTCCACAACATAAAGCCGTGGTGAAAAGGCAAAGAAAGAAAAAAAAATGGACTCTATAGCTGCTACTACCCTGGAAAACTAAAGTAATGGATGTTCTATGGAAGGACTCACCTGTTGATCCATTTGCGAACCTAACTAGACTCTCATAGTTGTAGGTGCTTATGCCACAGTGGCCATATACAAAAAAACAAAAGTCCAAATTTTGCTAAGATAAAAACAAAATAATATAACGTCGTTTGAGCAACATTTACAACAAGTCAAATCTGACTAGCAGGCAGAGATACAATAGTCCAAGATTCAACATGTATTTGAACAAATGCAAAAAGATCATCGAAACAGCTTAGCAGAGAAGGAACCATAGGTGCAAGAAATAACTGATCTACATAAAAATGATCCAAAAATTCATCAATTTATTATTGAAGCACTTGGACTTAACTCCCAGTTGACACATCAAAAAGAATTATTGTGCCAGAAGATTTCACACTGGAAATATTATTGTGAAACAAGTGATAAACTGACAAGCCAAGTCATAGAAATGCGACTTGAATATAATGAGATATTTAAAAAGTTCTTTGATTTCATTGCTTGGGAAAATACAGAAGAAGGGAAAAATCCCAACCTGCCCAAACTAGAAGAATCACATAAGGAAATTATGTTTGCAAACTAGGATTCTTGACTTAAAGAAGCAGAGAAGGCAACTACAAACACAGTGATAGAAGCAAATGTTATCATAGAAAATATCAATGAGAATTTTCATGGTGCTAATCTAGTGGCAGAATCGATTCCACGGTTCCTTCCAAAGGCAAAACAACTCAAACACCAATAGAAATAGGCAACAGAAGAAAAAGCACAAGTGATAAGGTAGATGACCAAGCTAGACCTCTGAGGCGTATTAGCAACATTTGGTCAAGCCTCACAGCCAAAGGATGACACTGAGATGCCTAACCACTTCTGCCGAGAAAATGGTGCCAGCACTGACTGAGGCCATATTCAATGGATAGTTGAAAGCTGAAGTTATCCAGCCAACACAGTTGAAGCCTATGGTGGATATTTGCAATCTGAGCGATCAAATGCAACATAGTTAGTCACCTTATTTACTTTCATTTTGATTTTATTTTTTTACAAATTGAGGCAGGTCATTTAAATCTCCTCAACTAATTTTGTAATAATCTATTTTTAGTTTTAGAGTTTTAGCATTTAAAATTTTATCAGAAACTCTATTCAAAACATGCACTTATGTCCCTTTGAGGAAGTTCTGGTAAAATATATGGAACAAGATTTATTTTTTTATCTTATTTAGCATCTTCTACTGAAATTGCACTTTTTTACTCTTAGATGATGTTGAATGGACTGAAGATAGATTAATATTGTTGAAACACATGAGTAGGACGTATTATAAATGGTACTTTTATCTCGTAATCTTGTAATCATTTTTACTTATGTACTAACCAATAATTTCATTCTGAATTATTTATTTATCCAAGTCTGAATTTCGATTACCATTATTGCACTTATGTATGATGAGGATCTTCATTTTATGTTGAATATATGAATAATTCTTTATGCGATATATTTCTAATAATTGTTTCAGCTAAATTTTTATACGAAAGGATTATTGCTAAAATGGATTTACTTCTAATCATATTTGAATGATCTTTATTGCCAATTGATTTTAGAAATTATTGTAGATCACATATATCAAATTTTATCCTAGGTATATTATGATTAGATAATTCTTAAATTAGGAGCTAAATGCGTTTTTGATTGATTAGTTTAGACTATATTATTTTTAGCTTAAACGTTACCCTAAAAATCATCACACATCACCTGATTTATCACAAACAATAAATAGATTGGGAAACTAGTCCCATTATCCCTAGTCAGATCCATTACTCCAACCGAAAAAGGAGCTGCCAACCAAGGTCCGAACTGGGTGGTTTTCCCCCATGTTGAGGCAACTGTTTTCGAGGCTTCAACATTTTGGTGGTAGAAGGAGGGCTTGAACTATGAATGGCAAGTAGATCCAAATTAACAGGCCATTCTAAAAGTAAAAATCCCTCACCCTCACCTACATCTTCTCGAAAGTCTTCTAAATCCACTGATCTTAAGCGAGAAGTTGCACAGGATAATATACAACCCATTGTTCAAAACCCAATTGATCCAGATCATTCTTCCCTTACCGAAGCCCCTGAAGTTCAATATTTAATTCAAAAATTACAGTGGATTTCGATATCTCAAGAAGAATATGACATATCTCAGGATAGTGTTACTTCTTAGTTCACTCCATCTCGGCCATTAACAAGAGCACATAATGAAAAGTTCAGAATTCCTTTATTTGAATTTCCTCTTCCAAGTCAAAATAAAGATAAAAAGACACCATCTGAATCTCACAGCGAGGTTCTATAATTATCTACATCCATTCCATCTACACCCTCACAAGACCAATCATCTACCTCACCACTCCAAATCATGATTCACATAGTTATAGGAGCTATATCTTCCTCTACCCAATCATCTTCCAAACCTACTGTGTCACCTTCCCCTACCCACATAATAGCGATGGCACATATTCCTCCACAAAATCCTCCAAGGCCATGGACAAGCCGAAGGGCTATTAGGATGGATGGTCCTTTACATCAGTTACTAACACATCTAAAAAAATGGCTGCCCAAATTCAATCCTGATAATGGCCTAATAGTTAAGGAACATATAGATAATTTTATGTTGTCCATTAACTTGAATCAAGTAGAAGAGGAAGATGTAGTTGTAAGACTATTCCCATATACTTTGCAAGGAGCACCAAGATCATGGTACTTTTCGTTACCATTAGGTTCTATTAACAGTTGGGATGCTTTTCAAGAGCAATTTTTAACAAAGATTGGAGATGATAGATCTATAGCTACTTTAATTAATGATCTCTCCAATTTGAAAGTTGAGCCAAGAGAACCCATTAATGACTTCAACTCTCACTTCAATAAACTATTGAATAAAATACCAGTGTCTTCTAAGCCTAGCAATGAGGTCCAAAATGAGTGGTACATCTCTGCTTTGCCCTCAAATACAACTATCTTCGTGGATAGATCTGCCAAACCAACTTTGGCAGAAAATATGAAAGAAGCAATAGCTGTAGAAAAATGCATCCTAGCTATCGAAAAGAGAAACACATTAGAAGAATAGAAATAAAAAAAAGTAACCTTCAGAGATGACTCTAAGAAGAAATCACCAAAATATCCTTTTGATTTAGAAGGGTTATAGAAATTCTTCAATACCATGTCTAATGAAATGGTTGATATTAAGAAACATGTATTAGATGCTTCCTGTAAAAAACATTTTAGACCATTCAAAAGGAATTCTGCTACTGATCCTAAACCCCCAAATACCATATCAAATGCTAAATTAGATGGAGATGAGGATGAACCTTCACCTAACGAATAACAAACATACAATGAGGAAGTAGCAGAGTTACAAGGGATGTGGGATTTTATACTTCCCAATGAAGAAACTCAAGAAGCCTTACCTATCACTACCCAAAGTAAAAATCTTGTCGAATTGTCACAAACAAATCCGAAACAGAAATCTTCAATGCCACCCCATAGGGATAAGGAAATAATTAAGAAATCGGTACGAAAATCCAGTCAGACTACACCTACTCAATCGGATCGTTCTCCTTCATCTAAAACTTTCATAGTTTCTGATGAAATGGAATATAATATTATTGATGATATCAAGAAAACTAGGGAAAACATTACATTTCATGATCTTAGCAAATTGAAACATCAACAGAAGTTACTTTTGAAAGAACTTAAAGTAGTACCTACTACACCACTTCCTGTTGTCGTAATCTCACAAGCTTCCCAGGAAATGGGAAGAGCCCCTAGAACTTCTTTGAATAAGATAGATCCAACCGATATAGATTTAATTGGAGGAAGATCAAAATCTGACACTCCACCATTTCTTCTCACCTTTGAAGTCTTTAACAGAAACATACACAACTTTTTGGTTGATTTTGGAGCTTCATGTAACATCTTTCCCAGAACATTTTGTGAGAAGTTGATTGTTCAACCTCAAAGTAACCATAATCAAGTAACCATCAAAAATTCATCAAAACCCAAAGTTTTCCAAGTCATCAACAAACTTGTAGCTGACATTCCTGAATTCTATGGTCTAATCTTTAGTAGAGACTCACTAGAGAAACTTCATGGTTATTTTGCAACTGATTGGTCTCACTCGTGGCTTCCCTATAATGGTAAACCAAATCAAATAAGGGTTGATCGTGAGAAACATTAGAAGTTCATAGTGACAAAATTAGAAGGAAAAAATGAACCAGTCACATATAGCAACAATATGATAGAAAATTATTTTATTGAATCATTTCTTGGAAATTTCAATGCTCATACTTCACCTTTCTTAGAAAATTATGTTGCCTCTCAAATTGAATTTTTTTCCCAAACAGACACTTCTAAATGTGTAAATTTTGTAGATAAACCTATAGCTAAAACTTTATTTTGGAAAATATTGTTTGATGGATCTAAATCCAATGATGGAGCAGGAGTAGGTTGCATCTTAGTTAGCCCAAAGGGGGAGAAAAGTATGCTAGCATGCAGACTTGAATTTAATTGCACCAACAACACTTCTAAATATGAGGGACTACTTCAAGGTCTGTATAAGGCAATTGGCCTTAACGTAAAATTCCTCCAAGTGATTGGGGATTCAAAAATTGTAATTAAATAGGTAATAAACACTACACGTTGTTTGTTAGGACACTAAAAACATTACCAGTCATTAGTCCAAGATCTGAATCTCCACTTTACTGCATTTAATATTTCCCCTATACCAAGACTTCATAATGCTAGTGCCGATCTTCTAGCTAATTTCGCTTCCAAGCTTATCCCTCTAGAAGATTATAGCCTGGATCGATTTTACATTGAATTAATTTTTCAGCCTTCCATTCCTGATAATATCACCAACTAGAGAGTCTTTAATAATGATCTAGATATCATAAGCTTCCTAGCCTCAGAAGGCTCTTGTAATGACCAGATAGTTGATCAAGACCAACATGATAACCAACTTAAACATGAAACAGTCATTAATGCTATACCAGAATCCGTAGTTAAGTTGGAAAAATTATATGACCTTAAAGACATATTTAAACAATCTACCAATTCAAAACTTCAGAGTTCAACTCTAAGGTTTGAATTGATCAATCTTGGGATTGATTTAAAACCTCAAAACATTAACTTAGGTCTAGGTCTTACGATAGATGAAAAAGAAGCTTTTATAAGCTTGTTGAAAAGATATAAGAATGCATTTGCATGGAACTATGAAGATCTCAAAGCATATGACACTTTTATTATCAATCAAACTATTCCTATGGTATCTGACCAAAGACCTATATAATAAAATTGAGGAAAATCCATCCTAATTTAGAAAGTCAAATTAATTCTGAGTTGAATAAACTTTTAAAAGAAAAAATAAATTCTTGTTAGACACTCCTGATGAGTTTGTCTTGTCCTGGTCAGAAAAAAGAATGGTGATATTCAGATATGTATAGATTTCCGCAACCTCAATAAAGCTTGCTAAAAGGACAATTTCCCATTACCTCCTATGGAACAGATTTTGGAATCAGTAGCGGGCTTTGAAGTAATGTATTTCCTGGATGGATTCTCAAGCTATAATCAAATCTTAGTACATCCAAATGACAAATTGAAAAATACACTGAGGACAAAGTGGGGCACTTATGCTTATTAGAAGATGCCATTTGGACTGATCAACATTAGTGCTACTTTCTAGAGGGCCATGAATATAGCCTTCAAAGGTTTAGTAAATAAGTCAGTAGTGATCTACTTAGATGATATAACAGTATACTCCAAAAAATGAAGTAATCATCTAAGAGACTTGAAACAAATATTTGATCGTTGCCAAAGGTATGGAATTTCTCTAAACCCCAAAATGTCCTTTTTCACTTAAGTGAAGGAAAACTCCTTGGATTCATTGTTTCCAAAGAATGAATTCATATTCACCCTAACAAAATTAGAGAAATTTCTAAAATACCTTTACCACATAATAAAAAATCAATGCAATATTTCCCAGGTCAAACAAATTTTGTTAAAAGATTTGTCTCTGACACCTCAAGAATTGTTTTACCTCTTCAATCCATGATAAAGAAAAAATATTTCTTTAAATGGGGGCATTTGGAACATGAATATTTCAGCTTGTTAAAATGAGCAATTATTAACGCCCCATATTTAGCAACCCTAAATTTTTATAGTCACTTCATTCTATATACCTTCACTTTCGAAAAACCATATGTGGCCATATTGACACAAGAAAATCAAGATAAGGCTGAAGCTCCAATTTGCAAGGAGCTGAATTAAATTACTTAGATGTTGAAAAACAGGTTTTTTTGTTTTCAAATCTATAAAACACTTCAGAACTTTCTCTTCAAAACCCATACTAAATTCATAGTACCCTTCTTAGTGGTGGGAAATATTTTAATACAAAGGTATGTAGGAGAAAAGAGAGCAAACTGGGTCACTTCACTACAAGAATATGAAATAGAAATTAAACCAGCTGAAATTGTAAAAGGTCATGGTTTTTGCAGGATGTTGACAGGTGCATTGAATCTATCAGAGTTGCAACATTCAGGTGACGATATACAAGTTTATGAGGTAAGCCTCAATGACACAGAATCAAGATATGCTAATATCATACTTTATTTAAAAAATGGATATGCACTAGCCCAATTGACTTACACAAAGGAAAGAGCCTTGAGATTAAAAGCAAGGAAATATCAGATAGTCAACGAAATACTCTTCAGAAGAATTTATGATTCTTTGTTACTTAGATGTCTTGAAAAATCTCAGTCAGAGAAAGTATTGTGTGAGCTTCATGTTGGACTAGCTAGTGGTCACTTTGGAGGTGATGCTACGACACATAAGACCCTGCATGCCAGGTATTATTGGCCAACTCTGTTCAAGGATGCACACAATTATGTAAGAAGATGTAAGGTTTGTAAAACATTTGTTGTGTTGGCTTGATGGGGCTTGACCTAGGTTCAAAGTTAATTATCCAAACAAATCCTTATAGTACTGGCCCTTTCAAAAACAGCCCACGGAGCACGGACTAAAGTCTCGCCCGAAGAAGTATGGGGGTATGCTGGAACCATGTTTCCGCACCTTTGAGATGTCTAGGGTGTCACTTTAGTCCAACTGTGAACTAGCTTTTTGCAGGTTACTTCACACACTTTCCTTACTTGCGATACTATCATGATCCATTCTATCTACATTCACACAACACTAACTACGATGCTTTCATGTTATTAAGAAAATGATATGTGCTAATTTCCTTAGTTACAGTGTGAGTCTTACTTATCTTCTTATAACAGTTAGCTATCCTTGCGTAAATAGATACTTTTTATTATATTCACTCATTCAACCCATTCATATAAGTTCATGCAACAAATAAACAATAAACTTGCAATTTATACCCAATATACTACAATGCATAAAATAGGAAAAGATATACATAAATATTGTAGAAATTTCCCTTTATTAATGCTTCACTTGGTTACAGACTCAACCTGCCCTGTGCACTCAATTAACCGGGTCCGCACACTCAGCTATGGACTACTAGGCCTCTGCGCACTCAGTTGCAGAGCCTTCTCCTACTCTATGACCCAAAGACTCGACTCTCCACTTCTATTGAGACTCTATTCTTCCTTATTCCTTTTATCCATTGATGTCTCTTTACAACTTAAAGCCTTGCTCTATTTAAACAATAAGGGCGGAAAACCCTATGACTCAATTATAACTTCACGATCCACGCTCAAAAATCACGGAGTCTTTACATTGGACTTAGTCAAAACTTGGGCTTTAAGCCCCAAAGTTTGCCTTGGGGGATCCTACGCCCAACAGGACCCCAACACAAACATCGTGACTCGCCCTCGAGTCACTTAGTCGATGCGGAGATCTTCGTGCAGAGACCCTCCACCTCTGCTCTAATGACTACAAGATCAGCAACACACTGAACAATTACATGTTGAATCTCTTGTATTTGTTGTTCAAAAACTGTTGAACTCCTTCCCTCCAGCTACACTTGTGTCCCTTGCATTTCTTCCAGCTTTCCTTTGATTGTTGTTGTGATTTCCAAGGTTTCATCGATCCAATGCTGAACACGCGCCTTCAGAAATTCTTCTTTGTGTCGCACTGCTTCTACTTGTTCTTTAATCACTTTGGCCTGTTGCATTTGCACAAGCCTTTGAGTGAGGGCCACTATTTGTGCAATCCCTTTGACACTGTCATAATGCTATTGGAGCTCACACACTTCTATCTCTAAGCACTAGATATTTGGGTTCTCCTACAGGTTGGTGAGGATGTCGAATTATTCTTCCAAAATTCAGGTGTAGCCCCTTGCACTATTGATCTCTTCCATCCTTGATGTAATAGTGATGGTATGTTGTTCCCTTACTTCTGGAGGAGTGGATGGATGGCCTTTGACCACAACTATGTTATTGGAAGGTTTAGTTCTAGCTAAACCTTGGCCATTTCTTCACCCACCTCACACACCCCTACTGCTAGTATCCAAATGTGTTCCTTTGTGGGTGCCTCTACCGGGATGGCTAATTCAAGTACCCTTTGGCAGGCTTCCTCAAGTACCTACACTATCCGCCTATTCTAGGATACCACCTCGTCGCACTACAAACTCAATTGCTCCATGTTGATCCTTTACTCGCTCAACACTTGTAATGAATGGCTCTCCATAGCCCTTAGTTCTGTAGTAATCCTATCCTGTAGAATGTATAATGTCTCTCGAGGGAGCGTAGCCATGTTGATTCCTATGCCTTTCAATGCATTGACCATAGGCCTATTGACCTCATTTGGTATAACGAGTGCCCCTTCTGGCAACACTACTGTATTAGTCATGTGAGCGCATAACATTGCCTTGACTACGAAAATCCCTAATTCGAGGTTGATCGAGAGAGTACCAACCTAAGGAGCACACACCTGCAACTCCTGAATCTGTGCTTGGAGGGCCCCCAACACAATCTAATTTTCCACTGCAAAGTTTTGGAGGGCCTTTGTGGTGACATCGTGCACCATCTCTCCTATATCATGCAGATCACCCTCAGTAAGTGATATCAATTTGATTGACAACTTGGATTATTTCACCTTCTTACACGGCCCCACCCACTCACTCGAGCACTAGTGCTTCAATTGTGTTGATGCGGTTTGTGGGTCTACACCACCTTCCTCTTCGTCTGTTTTTATTTCTTTCTCCTGCTTAGATGAAGGCAAATTCTGGCCCTCATGTGCTGCCTCTTGTGTTGGTACTATTGTGGCTTTTTTCTATTCTGCTACTGTCTGAGCAGCATCTGAATCACTTCGTTGCACACTACATCCCTTGTTGATTTCTTCACACACTTCGCTAAATTCTTCTGCAAGGATAACCTTCTGCATGATCATCTTCTGTTTAATCGATCGTTCCAACTTGAGGATTTTTTTGCATGTTTGTCCCCCAAACACCTGCTTATTGACTATATCCCTCAGTATGAAGTTCATATGCATCTGCGTAGGTTGTTCTCCATCTGCTCATACCGATGTGGATAGATATGCATAGGAACCTTCCCATCCATGGTATTTATCTGTCA
Source organism: Pinus taeda (assembly GCA_000404065.3). Taxonomy (NCBI): domain Eukaryota; kingdom Viridiplantae; phylum Streptophyta; class Pinopsida; order Pinales; family Pinaceae; genus Pinus; species Pinus taeda. The sequence goes on along the minus strand of APFE030396746.1, from coordinate 41,992 downwards.
AACACACTATAGGCATCCCAAACTATGTGTGCGTCATCCTCCTACATGCACGCCACTCTCCAAAGCTTTCTCTGTGCATACCCCACCATCTCACTAGTGTAGTGTGGAACACCCAATTCAATTCTTAGAAATGTTGTTGCTCGGTACCTCTCATTCAAATTTGTCGAATAATCCATCTACCTCCCCTAGTCCATCATAAGTAGGTAGATCCCTTATTTCCATGGAAACACAGTGCAACAATCTTGTCATCATGTTACAGTTCAACATGGTTACCTCATGTAACCTATTTTGCCATCGCTCTATCTCCTCATCCGAATTTGAAGTACAAGAGCTTTCACGCTCCCATGAAATTCATCCATCTACAATGAGATTTACCCAGTCTTGCTCTCATGCAGTTATTTTGTAGATGCAATCTAAGTCATTGTCACTATAATAGTCATGCACTAGCTCAGTGTAACGCGATCCTTTAGCAAGGTCCAAATATATCACTATGCACAAAGACTTCTTCTCAAAAATCATCTTGCACTTCTTTAGGTTAATCACCCCATTCATGTCAGTGGCCCAATCAATTCCTAGGAGCATGGGGTAGGGATTGTTGTCATCAACAATTTCTATCACTTCAAAGTTGGCCACCACGCTCGCTCCTTCAATATCCACTGTGATCCCCTACAGTCACCCTAGGGGTATTATCTTTTGTTGGTTCACCATGTGCAACTAAATAGGAGACCATTGTGGCAGAGGTCTCCCCATGTGTTCCCATGTCTACTTCACCATAACATTCACGTTCGATCCTAAGTCCAAAAGTACTTGGTCCATTTCATACTCTCCAATCTATGCAATTAACCTCATTTCTCTTCCTTTTCTTATCTTATGTTCTCGAATCTTCCGAGCCATGCGAAGTTCTCCTTGCATGATCCCAATACATATGTTAATGAGCTCCTACAATCCTTTTAGAGCCTTATTGTCATATAACAGCTTCATGCATGTTTCCAGGAACATTGTGAGAATTGATGGGTCCATTTTTGGCTCCAGTCAGTCTTCGCTTCATAAAGTGGAGGCATCAACAAAGTTGTTCTTAGCTTCCATGAAGGTTTTCTTAGCGTGCTCCAAATCAAACTCTGGTTATTTCATCGGAGCCATACGAACCAAAGTACTATCTTCAGGTTGTTTTCCTTTATCATCTCCTATCATAATCCCACTTCAGAGAACAATGTTTACATTGGGGTCTTCCTCGCATGGCTAAGATCTCATCATTTACAGGTTCTAAGTCTAGGGAGGTTGGAGCACTCCTTTGTAGCGTAGCCTAGCTATCAATGTGGGACAATCCTCCATTTCATGATCAGACAAGGTACAATATAGATGTGATGGACGCGTTGGATTTGTACAATCACAGGCATAATTTCTAGGTCACTAGTAATTGTAACATATTAGTTGTCTGCGACCTCTTCCAGGTCCTCCTCCAACCAGCCTTGTCCATGCCTCTAGAATGCAGTGCATGTTGGGTTGTGTTATATTCTTTCCATGACTAACCTACGTAGTGAACTCGGGGGTTAGAGGGGGCCGGGTAGCCCCCCTCTACGGGGTTCAGGGCAGCGGCCCGAGAAATTTTTTTTTGGACCCTATATTAGGTTGGGCGAACCTACCTATGGTTTTCGGTCCATGGTATTGGATGCTTCGGCATGTATAAATATGTATTGTAACATTGAAAGGAATATAATGAAAAATCAAGCTGGTAGTCTCGGTTTTGAGATCCAGTGGGAAATCTCTGTGTATATGTGTTTTATGTGTTATGCTCTCGCATTTTATTTTTCCTGTGATTTAGAATTCGTATGCAGGTAATTTCTGTTCGGGGTTAAAACCTACAGTGCATGCCATTCCCACACCATTGTCTAGGCCGGCATTTTGGCTTGAACCTTGTATGTAGGATTTCTATCCATCATCAGCTCATAACTTCTATAGGTGCACTCAGCATGTCCTACTAAACTATAGAAATTACAAAACAATTGTTTCCAATTCTATGTGTACTTCTGCAACAGATGATAGTTGTCTGTAACCTCCTTTACTCCTATTTGACAAATCAAGCAACACAAAGAAGGCATCGTGCTTGGTCCTACTTATGCCTCCGGTCTTAATAGCATCGGAATTCCTCCTACGAGGTAATTTTCAAACACCAGGCAGTGGTCCTTGTCATGACCCTGGTCTTTACATTTCACACACCACACTTCTTCGCGCACTTTGGGTCTTGTTTTCCTGTCCTGTTTCAGAGCCTACATTTCTAAGCACAATTTTTTGAACTACACGTGGATTTGCTGAACTCCTAAGTTAGGATGTTGCATTGGGGTCTCATGTAGCTTCATCAGGTCTCTAAAGCTTCAGCCTCAATTTTCAACACTTGTTGTGTTAGCACGTTCGTCAAATGTGGCAATAACGATGCCACAAACCATTCGCGGTGCGTTCCATCTGTCAGAGTCATGTTAGCTTCATGAATTGTGCACTTCAGCCTCTGATCCAACTCACAAGGGGTCTTGCCTTGTAGCATTGTGATTTCTTTGAACCCAATGATTGACTGTGCCTTTAATTTCAACCTGTTAAATTCCTTAGTTAGCGTGACTTGGACATCCACAGTTCCTACATTCGGATGATCGCTTCAGTGCTTAATGTTCCAAGTTAGTGCATGATCCTGCAGAGCACTAACTAATGTCACTTTCTTGATATTATCATTTATAATTCCCTATGCTTCCCATACAACTTCTAATATGAACTAAAACTAGTCTAGATCTTCATTTCCCACTCCCTTGAACACAAGAAAATTTATCACGCTTGCCATATTAAAATGCGGTGATGACAGAGGTGGTATGGGTGAAGATGGAGGTGATGAGAGTGAAACTGGCAGTGGTGTGGATGGGGGTGGTATGCATGGAATCCTATGCCTTATCAAGTTGATCGCAATGTGTGGAGATACCTGCATGGTCTCTTCCTTCTCCCTTCGCGGAGGTGAGATCAAGGGCTAGTTTCTAGTTTTGTACTTCCTTCGTTTCTGTAAATTCTCCCACTTCACATAGCCCCAAACATCAATGTAACTATGTAATCCATTTTTCACACAATAGCATTTTAATCCAAGTGTTCAGAGAATTAACGTACTTACCTCGCAGTCCTTTGAGAAAGAATCATTCTTCTTTGTTGTAGCTAAATGAAGTGTCTACCATGAACTTAGTAATGAACCATCTTATAATTCGATTGGGCCAATGATCAACAACGAACGCAACCTTATCCTCTGATGCTTCCATCATGTGCACCAACTTTGGGGTCCACATAATAGGACTATCAAGCTTATACCTCCCTTGGCTATTTGGTAGCTTCGTGATCCACTTGTACATCTTGGTAAGGAATGACGCGAAGAAAATTTCATTGATCTCTATCTATAGGTAGTAGTCTAACCACTCTTCTTTTTTTAGTCATGGATTCTTGTTCTCCTGCATCACAAACTTGTGAATTCTTCTCTCAATCCAGCTTTTGATTTCCTTCTTAGTTGGACTCCAGTGATGCAACCTCATACATCTGTATGCAGATTCCAGTCCCAGCAACAAAGCCATTTGTTGGCTTGATGCGGCTTGACCTAGGTCTACAATTAATTAGCCAAGAAAATCGCTATACTACTGGCCCTTTCGAAAGCATCCCATGGAGCACAGACTGAGCTCTCACCCAAAGCAGTATGGGGGGATGCTCGAACCAAGTTTTTGTACCCTTTAGATGTCTAAGGTGTTGCTTTAGTCCAACTGTGAACTAGATTTGCACAAGTTACTTTGCACACTTTCCTGACCTATGATACTGTCACAATTTGTTCTATCTACCTTTTCACAGCCCTAACCAGGGACTACAATACTTCCATGCTGTTAAGACATCAATCTGTGCTAATTCCCTTAGTTATATCGTGATTCTTACTTATCTTCTTATAATAGTTAGTTATATTTGCGTAAACAGATACTTTGTATTATATTCACTCATTCAACAAATTCATATAAGTTCTCATAGCAAATAAATAGTAAACTTCCAATTTATACCCAATATACTTCAATCCATAAAACAGGAAAAGATACACATAAATATTGTAGAACTTCTCTTTATTAAATCTTCACTTGGTTACAGACTCAACCTACCATGCACACTCAGCTGCAGACTACTAGGCCTCTGTGCATGCAGTTGCAAAGCCTTCTCCTACTCTACGACCCAAAGACTCGACTCTACACTTCTACTAGGACTCTATTCTTCCTTATTCCCTTTATCCATTGATGTATATTTACAACTTAGAGCCTTGCTCTATTTATATAATCCCATGGTCTGCAAACCATGGGCATATATTCTCAAGCCCACATTACATTACAAAATTAAGGGCGGACAATCCTATGACTCAATTACAACTTCATGCTCTGTGCCAAAAAATCGCGGAGTCTTTACATTAGACTTAGTTAAAAATTGGGCTTTAATCCCCAAAACCTGCCTTAGGGGATTCGACCACCAACAAGAAAATCGAGACAAGGCTGAAGCTCCAATCTCTTTCTTTAGCTCTAATTTCCAAGCAACTGAATTAAATTACTTAGATGTTGAAAAGCAAGCTTTTGCTATCTTCAAATCTATAAAACACTTGAGACCTTTTCTCCTCATAACCCATACTAAATTCATAGTACCGTTCTTAGCAGTGAGAAACCTTTTAATATAAAAGGACGTAGGAGAAAAGAGAGCAAACTGGGTCACTTCCCTACAAGAATATGACATAGAAATTAAACCAGCTAAAATTGTAAAACATCAAGGTTTTTGCAGGATGTTGGCGGGCGCATAGAATCTATCAGAGTTGCAGTGTTCATGTGATGATATACAAGTTTATGAGGTAAGCCTCAACAACATAGAATAAAGATATGATGATATCATATTTTATTTAAAAAATGGATATGCACTAGTGAAATTGACTTACACAAAGAAAAGAGCCTTGAAATTGAAAGCAAGGAAATATCAGATAGTCAACGATGTACTTTTCAGAAGAAATTATGATTCTGTGTTACTTAGATGTCTTGAAAAATCTGAGGCAGAGAAGGTATTGCAGGAACTTCATGATGGACTAGCTGGTGGTCACTTTGGACATGACACTATAATAGATAAGATCCTACATGCTGGTTATTATTGGCCAACTCTGTTCAAAGATGTGCACAGTTATGTAAGAAGATGTAAGGTTTGTTAAACAGTTGCTGGAAGATGGAGAAAACCCACACTACCGTTACAGCTTGTCAACATCGATCAACCATTTGAACAATGGAGAAAGGTGAGATCGTTCCTCACTCTTCTAAACAACATAGCTACATTCTTACAGCAACTTATTATTTCACCAAATGCATGGAGGGAATCCCACTTAGGGTAGTCAATAAAGAAAATATTATTGAATTTATAGATAAATTTATCATCACTATATTTGGCATACCATATTCTTTAATGTTTGATAATGCATCTTATTTTTTAGGCAATGATATGACAAAATTTTGTCTTAAAAGAGGTTTTAAGCATAAGTATTCGACAAATTATTATCCTCAAGGAAATGGACTAGATGAATCTAGAAACAAAAATCTCATCAGGATTATTAAATGTACTATTGGCCAAGGCCAAAAGAACTGGAATTAGTCTTTAGTGTTTCCACTATGGGTAGATCAAATAACTCAGAAAGCCTCCAGAAACACTTCTCAATTTAATTTGGTTTATGGGAAAGAAGCAATCTTACCAACAAATGTAGTCATTCCCTCCTTAGCCTTAGTTCATTTCATTGGAGAAAGCCCTTCCTCATCTATGCAGTTTACACAATTAAAAATTCTTAAGCTCGAAGAGGAAAGGGGAAAAGCCAAAACCATGCATTCACATCATCAGTAGTTAGTCAAAGCCTCCTTTGACTTAAATTTCATAGCTTCAAAATATTTCTAACTTGGAAACCTACTACTAAAATGGGATAAAGCTTATGAAGAGAAAGGTAAGCATACCAAGTTCCAACAAATTTGGCTAGGCCCATTTCAGATTGTGGAATAGTTAGGCCCATCAATTTTTATGGTACAGGATTTATTACGTAAGAGAGAATCTTTACCTATTAATGGATAGTGTAGAAAATCTATGATAGGTTAACCTGGTAATGCAATATAAATCAAAGAATAATACTATTAACTACTTCTACTATCAATTTGCAGAAGCTTAAAGATCAAGCTGAATAATATAACCAGAAGAAGAAGAATTAATGGGACAATATACATGAAAGTACATTGGGGAAAGCCTCAGCTAAAAACCCCACACTATTGTATTATCATAAATGGTGGAAATACATAAGAATTATAGAAAGCCTTAGCTCTCATAGCTAGCCAACTCTCATTACAATCCTCACAGATGCTCACAGGAAATCTTGGCTTCTCTCAAGCCTTCCTCTCTACCCTCCAAGCTCCTATTTCCTTACGTTGTTCCTTGTGGATGATTAGCCTTTTACCAAGTGGAAAAGCAAGCCTTAAAAACTATGCAATCGTCAAGGATGAATCCTTAACTGCATGCATGATTTTTCTCCATGAGAAAACACATGAAATTGATAGTAAATTGTCCTTGAACATTAATTAATTAGTTGGAGAAATTCAAGTTAGAAGTCTTTCGAAATTCATGCAAGAGTTATCCCTTAAATTAAGGAGATAAGATTGAGTTATGTTTGAGTTGTAATTAGTTAACTCAGTTTACTGAGTTAATTACAGTTAAATTAATTCCAAACTATTTGAGGAACTAATAGAGTTAACAGTCAGTTGATGCATTAATGCACTCAACTAGTGTTACTCCAGTTAATTGAAGATTCTCACATCAGGACCTCATGCATGTCTTTTGTGAGAAAGACCCAGTTGAGATTAATGTTCAAGGACAATGTACTATCAGTTGCATGTGTTTTCTCATGGAGAAAACTCATGCATGTGGTCAAGGATTCATCCTTGAGGATTGCACAGTTTTGACGGCTTGGTTTTCCACTTGGTATAAGGCTAATCATCCGCAAGGAACAACGCAAGGAAATAGGAGCTTGGAGGGTAGAGAGGAAGGCTTGAGAGAAGCCAAGATTTCCTGTGAGCTTCTGCGAGAACTATATTGAGAGCTGGCTAGCTGTGTATTTCCACCACGTATGATAATCCAATAGGGTGTGGTTTTTAGCTGAAGCTTTCCCCAAAGTATTTTCATGTGTATTGTGCCATTGATTCTTCCTATTCTCATTATACTATTAAGCTTGATCTTTAAGCTTCCACAAATTGATAGTAGAAGTAGGTTATAGTATTCTTCTTTGATTTATATTGCATTATCAAGTTAACCTGTCACAGATTTTCTACATGGTATCAGATTCAAATAATGCTTATTTTACCACCTTTACAAGCTATCTACATTATTTCATTTTTAAGTTCATCTTTGTGTGGCCGCTGATTGTTGTTCTTCATCTTAGGAAAAACCCGCAGAGTAGAGTTTTGAGAACAATGGGGAAGAAAAGCAAGGCTGTAGTATCTTAGAAGATAGATTTTACTCCCATGTTCACAGATACCACATGCAGCAGAGTGGGAGGAAAATCTACATACGAAGCCATGTACAACATATTGGAGGAGGAACAACGAAGGATTGTGGAAACAAACGTTACAGTTGACAGACAAGATTCCTTAGACACTTCCATGTTAGAGACGGCTTGCTCATTTTTGCTTTGCATACCAGCATGGCTAAATATAATCCCTTATACCAACATGGTAAAATGGGTTATCTATGAAGCTGATATCTCAGATAGAGAATTCAAAACAAGAAGTTGAGAGGTCAACAAGTCTTTTACCCTAAACAACCTATGGCTTATGTACCACCTAACAGAGCCACAGGTCATTTACAACAGGGAATTCATAGAGAAGTTTGCTAAAGAGAACAACAACCCAATGGATTGTACCTACGCCTGGTCGAATAATGAAGAGGGAATCAAGCAAGACAAAAATGGTATGTACACTATTGCGTCCTTTTGTCCCCCTTTTAGTTTTGCAGCAGCGATATTATGTAGACTAGTTGGAAAACTGGATAGTATTAATTTTTCTACATAATGGTTGTCGTTAATAGAAACAATCGTTAACACAACTGTAATGAATTGGGCCCAAATCTTGTCAGAAAATTTAGCAAAAACAATTATCGAGTATATAAGGACAATAAGTACTGCTTCGAGGGTTTACCCTCCATTTTTCAAGAGTGCTTATGTTGTGGATGTCATCTGTTTTAGTTCAAAATTCCCCATCATGGGATGGAAGTGGACTGCCAAAAACCCACTTCCCATCAACATATACCACAAGGTTATGTGGGAGTCCTATTTTCAAACACATTTTTTCAAGATTTGCCATGGAGTTATGCTCCCTATTTATATGCAGCTTTACAATCAAGATCCCCCCAGGATTTCACAAGGAGTTGAAGTTGACATCCTCCTAGTGGCCACATGGTTTGGGGAGGATACATTTACATATATCAAATTTTTTGGTAGCATGACCTCCACCCATATCTTCTCATACTATGTTCTAGATAAATTGATGGCTAGAAAGATAGCTTATCAGACAGTTGGTGAAGGAGGAATGAGCCATACACTGAAATCCTAAAAAAAGGCCATTTGGCCTACATTCCCTATATAGTGTGGAGCATTTGCACTACACGACATAGGGCATGTGTTCAAAGAAACAAAGAACATGTTATCTTTGTAATTACCCAAATTTCCTGGGTGGTAGTATGACTTGTTTGGCATTGTCAAGAATTTCACCACTTTGGTGAGAATAAAAGTATTCACTAATGAGGAGGATGTTTTTGATGATATATTTTTGCATAAAAATACCTTTGTAGAAGTAAATCATATGGCAGAACTACTTTTTGACAATGAAGACTTAGAAAAGTTTTATAGTTAAAGAGAAAGAAGGCTGGCAAAGGTCCCATTGGACCAATTATTGATTGAAAGAATAAGGGAGCCTACTCCAAGTGTGACTATAGAAGGTAACACCAAAGAAAATTCCAAATCAAATACTGGAGTTGAGTCTCAAGGAAAATCTAGTGGGGAATCATGACAATCATCAAAAAATGGAAAAGGAAAAAGAATAGAGTCAATAAAGGATACGACCCAGTCTACTCAAGAGATACCTAAAGAAACTTCAGATAGCAAGCAAGTTGAAATCCATACTACCGTTTCACAATCAATAAAACCCATGGTAATTGACTTAGAGTAAGAGTGGAATAATTTTAATAAAAGTCTCAATATAGAGGAACGGGTGCCAGAGTTGCAAACTCCACAAGAGAAAACATCTATGGAAATTACAGTGGAAGAAATTGCAAATGAACAACAAGTAGAGCATATCCCTGTTACCCTCACCTCCAAAATAATTTTGAGAATCAAAGAAATACCCCATCTAGATGATTTCTACAGTCAACAGCACAAAGACGTGGTGAAAAGGAAAAGAAAGAAAAGAAAATTGGACATTATAGTCGCTACTACACCAGAAAATGAAGTAATGGATGTTTTATGGAAGGATTTGCCTATTGATCCATTTTCCAACCTCACTAGACTCTCGCAGTTTGCAAGTGCTTATGCAACAATGACCATAGACAAAGCAACAAAAGTCCAAATGTTTCTAAGAGAAAAAGAAAATAAATAACGTCACTTCAGCAACAATTACAACAAGTCAAATCTGATAAACAGGCAGAGATACAATTGGCCAAGCTTCAATGGGTATTTGAATAGATGCAAATATAACATCGAATAAACTTAGGATTGAAGGAATAACAAGTGTAGGCAATAACTAATCTACATAAAAATTGATCAGTTTATTCCCAAAAGCACTCAAACTTAACTCCCAGTTGACGCCTGAGAAAGAATTATTGTTCCAAAAGATTTGGCACTGGAAATATTATTATGAAACAAGTGATAAACTAACAAGCCAAGTCGTAGGAATGTGAGTTGAATATGATTAGATCTTTAAATTGGTCTCTGATTTTATCAGTTGGAAAAATACAGAAGAAGGGAGAAAAGCCGACCTACCCAAACTAGAAGACTGGCATAAGGAAATTATGGTTGCAAACTGGGATTCTTAGCTTAAAGAAATAGAGAAGGCAACTATAGATGCATCGACAACAACAAATGTTATCATAGAAAATATTAATGAGAATTTTCATGGTGCTAATCTAGTGGCAGAATCCATTCTAGGGTTCCTTCCAGATGCGAAATAGGTCAAACACCAATGGAAATAGGCAACAAAAGAAAAAGCGAAAGTGATAAGGAAGATGACCATGCTAGACTCAGAGGCATATTGGCAACATTTGTTCAAGCCTCATAGCCAATAGATGACCATGAGATGCCTAATCAATTATGTCGAGAAAATGGTGCCAACACTGACCAATGTTGTATTCAATGGGCAACTGAAAGCTGATGTCGACCAGACAGCAGAACTGAAGCCTATAGTGGATATTTGCAATCTGAGCGATCAAATGCAACATAGTTAGTCACCTTATTTACTTTCATTTTGATTTTACTTTTGACAAATTGAGGTAGGTATTTTAAACCTCCTCAAATACTTTGTAATAATCTATTTTTTGTTTTATATTTTTAGTATTTAAACCCCTCTCATACATTTAGAAAGGGGTCCAAAATGTTATCTGAAACTCTCTTCAAAACATGCACTTTTGTCCCTTTGAGGAAGTTCTGGTGAAATATATGGAATAGGATTTATTTTTTATCGTATCTAGAATCTTCTACTGAAATTTCACTTTTCTACTCTTAAATGATGTTGAATGGACTAAACATATATCAATATTGTTGAAACACATGAGTAGGACATATTATAAATGGTACTTTTATCTCGTAATCCTTTTTACTTATGTACTAACCAATCATTTCTTTCTGAATTATTTGTGTATGCAAGTCTGAATTTTGATTACCATTATTGCACTTATGTATGATGAAGATCTTTATTTTATGTTATGAGTTATTATTTATGTGATATATTTGTCGCAATCATTTTGGCTAAGTTTTTATACGAAACAATTAGTGTTAAAAAGGATTCACTTCTAATCGTAATTGAATGATATTTATTACCAATTGATTTTAGAAATTATTTTAGATCACATATATCAAAGTTTATCCTAAGTATATTATGATTAGATAGTTCTTAAATTAGGAGTTAAATGCATTTGTGATTGATTAGTTTAGACTAGATCATTGTTAGCTTAAACATTACCCTAAAACTCATCACGTGTCACCCCATTTAGCACAAACATTAAATAGATTGGGAAACTCGTTCCATTATTCCCAGTCAAAGCCAGTACCCCAAACGAAAAAGGAGCTGCCAACCAAGGTCCCAATCGACTGGTTTTCCCCCATGTTGAGGCAATGATTTTCAAGGCTTCAATAGTCTCATAGACCAAAATCCTCTACAAATAAAACCATTTTAAGGAAACATATAGATCACAACAATTTCTTCTCCATATGATTTCATGTTTCCAATTGGAAGACTTAGATTATGGTACTCTTTCATCCACTACTACATCAATGTAATCTTTGAGTCTCTTTATTCTTTTGTTGAAGCATTTGCAACCTTTACTTTCAGCTGAGTAACCAAGAAATATCCCCTCATTAGCACGAGAATCAAACTCTCCAAGATTTTTATCATTTATTTTGATAAATCATTTTATCCCAAACACCTTGTAGTGTTTCACTAATGTAGGTCTTCCCTTTCACAACTCATAGGGAGTCTTATCATTATTAGTCCTGAATTGTCTTCCATTTTCTAGGTACTTTCTACTTGAATGGACTTTCTACTTGAGTGGCTTCTCCCCAAAATATGTGTGGTACATTTGCTTCATCCATCATAGCTCTTGCCATCTCTTGAATTTTTCTTTTCTTTCTCTCTGCTACTCCATTCTGCTAAGGATTTTCTTCCACGAAATATTGCCTCCTTATTCCATCCTCTTCATGATAATTTTAAAATTTTCTTTAAGTATATTCTCCAACTCTGTTTGATCTTAAGCATTTGATTATTATATATTTTTCATTCTCTACCTAAGATTTAAATGTCTTAAAATTCTCAAGCGAAATTTATTTTTCTTTCAAGAACACTATCCATGTGGCTCTAGTTTAATAATTAATAAGTAACATAAAATTCATTTCCACTCTTCGGAGTTTTTTCCTAGCTAGGCTGTAGATATCTGTGTGAATGAGGTCGAGATGTTTAGATGTTGAGAATTACTTTTTCTTGAAATGAGTCCTTGCATTCTTACCAAATTGTTAAGACTTGTGTATTGAATTATAAGGCCTTAAGAGTCTTGGAAATTCTTGTACAACTCTTATCTTGTTGAATTTTATCATACTGTCAAAGTTCATATGACTAAGCATCTTATGCCACAACTAGGTTTGATTGGCCTTGCTCAAGTAGAACATTACTCTGGAGTCATCAAACACATATATGTTGTTATGGATTCTGATTTCCTTTCCCACCATCTTTGAATTCTCTTCATTTCGGATCTCACACTATTTGGATGAAAAAGTCCCATTATAACCATTATCACACATCTAACTCACACTAATAAAGTTATTCTTGAGGCCCTCTGCGTAAAGCACATTTCTAGATTTATTCTTTTCATCAAGGCTAACTATACCCTTACCCTTAATTCTCATTGCAACATTGTTTCCAAAAGTGATATTGTTCCTTCTATCCTTTTCTCTTAGAGACATAAATTTACACTTATCCCAAGTCATATCCTTGGAACAACCACTATCCACATAACATTTGTTTTCTTCATTATGTACTGACATATCAAGCCCATCTTCATGTTCTTTCTACACTTACATATCTAATTCTTATTATCCTTAGGAAAGGATGGATGTCAAGCATTCTAGCATTTATATGAATACTCAAACCTTCTTCTGAATTCACTCAGCTTGTGCCTAAGATTACTACATTAAAGCACTCAACATCATCCATCAGAGCAGAGAAAGGATTCCTATTTCTAGGAGGAGAGTTTTTATATATAAAATTTGGATACTTATTGTATTTAAAATTTTCATCTCTTCCAAATTAGACTCTTTTACAATCAATAGATTTATGTCCAAATATATGACATGTAGAAAAATGATCATAAACTAAATTAGAGTACCTAAATTTGGAAGGTTCATAAGTTTGTACATGAAGGTACCTTGGTTGTCTTGATTATTGATTCAATCTCATTTGGTATGAGTCCTTTGAGAAGTTGGAATTCTTGTTCTAGTGATGGGTTCCTCTCTCATTTTCTACTCCTTTATCCTCATTGATTCTTCCTTGAAGCACCTACTGATGGTGTTGGACCCACCAACATGTAAGGGGATCTCTCTGGTAAGAAGTCCCAATTAGACCTCAAACTGTTTGGTGTAGGAGTCCCAGTGGTGGGTCATATGGTAATGCCTTGACCATGATTTCACACAAAGGCAACTAAGATGTCTTTGTTGGTAGCAATGGTGAAACAATTGCATCAAGCCAAGGTAGGTGCATGAGAGGTTCTAACACACTGAGGGTGAGGTGGATGCCCCACCCCTTAGAAACTTGTAATAGTACGCAACTTGGAAGGAAACACACGAGCAAAGATATACCACAAACTAGATAGAAAGTTAGCGAGCAATCCAAACTGAAAGTTAAACCAACAACACATTTAAGAAAGATTCATACATACTTATACATAATAGTCCATATATGCATGCATAAGCAAAAAAATACATATATCATTTAGAGTAAACTAGATAGCACATAATGCAATACAACATATGAATGAAGCGTGTTGGCTCTGTTATATTAAGTTTAAGTTCTAGTCATACAATAAATCCATTTCCAACCACTAGTTCCAATATTGGAATGTTACAACCACAACCGCCTACTCCTCCAAAGAGATGTACTAGCTCTGCATAGTGGAGAAGCCAAGGCCTGTTACAATACTGTCCAAGCTTTCTCTAGGATACTCCTATCGAACTTTGGCTGACTAAAAGTCTTTACAATGAGTTATGAGGTTCTATTTATAACAAAGGGTGGGGTGACCCTTGACATTCCCTTTTGTGACAGTTCATCTACCCTCATGACTCTTCATCTATTCTATGATTGTTACATCCAACTATTGACACTTGAAATTCCACTTGACACGATGTTACATTACAATGCACATGTGCTCACGTGAGACAAAATAGCATGAGCAAGCCATGCAAGAAATCACTCACACTCTCTCCATTGTGTTGAGACAAACTCTTTGACATGCTTGTGACGGTGAAGGTCGTGGGCTGATGCCAAGCTTGGTCTTTTGTGATGGTGTGCATGCATCCCATGATGACATCTTGTTGAAGCGAACTCTTGCCTTCATTGCATTCGGGTGCATTAGTGTGGCTCCTTCATCCAACTTGTCTGCTAACATGCACATGATCTTCTTAGTGCAACTGAACTGGCAACACACTGATGCATAATGTCCTTTCTGATCTTCTAGTGTGTGTTGGTGGTCATGCGCACCAACTGTTAACTACATGCTCAACTCTAGTCGGACTTGCTTCTTGTTTTTATGTTGGTGAGCGTGCTCACCATGTCTACTCTTTGCTAGTTGCTGGGATGGATTTGTAACTTGTACAGGCGCAATTTCATCCGTGACTGCATGTCGTGCCCCAACTATTATTGTTCCTACTAAAACTCATTCGCTTGTCTGTGCAGCTCATATTCTTCCTTGAGTTGTTTCCTAAGCACATGCAACTTCTTCCTTGTTCCATTCTCTATCTTCAAACTATTGTGTTGTTACCTCATAGCTTGAGTCTCCAAAGTTGCTTTCGTCATCACTGGATCTGCTTGAGCTTGCAACTTTCTTCCGCCTCTGTGTTGTCAACAACCTTCCTCTTACATTCATTGCATCTAGTATGTTGCCTTTGACTGTTGTTCATGATGTTTCGCATTGTGATGTTTTTGTTGTCATATATTGATGTCCTTGTCTAGGAACAAATTGATTTCTTCGCGAGTAGGCAAGCTCATAAACACTTGATTGACTACATCCCCAAGTATGCTCTAAATGGTGTCTTCAACTATGCTCTCCTGGAAACCATTGCACCTATGTTACTAAGAGGAAGACGAACACCCATGATATCTGGAGACATGGAAACACTCATGGCAAGCAATCTGTCAGTTGAAAACCAAAATGAACTTTAGAACTGACTTGCAACATACATGTGTGACTGATCATGAAGCTCACACAATTTCTGTTGGGAGGTCAGGAGACTCACAAAAAAAACTGCATAGGGCACATCATGGGCTGCTCAAAGGCTAACTGGTTATTGGAACTACACAATGCGTAGTCTAGTCTTGCCGTTGACTATTGGAATTACGTAATACACAATCTTATCTAGCAATAGTTGCAAGCTAAGTGACTGCATTGCACAATTTTCTGGGTGAGCAATCACTATCCCTTAGAATTGTGTAATGCAAGACTAGAGGACATTCACTCAACAGAAATGTGGATTTCCTTAGAGGAAGATAGAGCCTTCCCTCTCAGTATTGCATAATGTTGTCTTAGTGAGTTGGAGTCTAGACTAAGGCTGCCCAGACTCGAGAAACAAGCAACTGAAAGAGAAAGTGAACGTAGATGCATGGCGATGCTGAGTGTAATCATAAGTGAATGATCATGCATGAAAATGGTGAATGACAGATTCAAAAAATGGAACAACATGCATGTGAGTGAGGTGAGTTGTCGAATCAACAACCATTCATGAAAAACAATTTCATGAATTCGACAATAGTGAGATGTTAATGAAAACTGTAACGGTGCTTGTACAAGCTAGTATGTATCAAAATGACAACAAGCACTCACTGAAAAAAGAAAATAGTGTTTAGAGGAAGCGAAACACAAAAAGTGCCAAAAATGAAACAGAAGACACGGAAAGCAGGCTTACCCCAAAAGAGCTAAGTTGAATGTTCTGACAACTCCTAGATGTGATGTGGGATGTCAGAGTTACAAGGTTGATGTGAGGAATGAGCTCTGTTGTGCTTAGCTGATGAGTTTTGATAAAATAAAGGTTGCTACGTGCATGCCATAAATCTAAGGAAAGTTACGATTAGTGGGAGGTTTCTAAAATGATCCTTGCATGTAACCTCTAACTACCAAAAATAGATCCCTAAAAGAAGCGATGCCTTTGCATGCTACCTTGGGAGAAGAAGCCCATGCATGCTACCTAGGGGAAAAATGCACCTTTCTGGTTGGGATATGTGCTGGTCGCTCAGAAAATTTGAACAATTTCTAGCCAGAGCAACTGAATTCTTCCCATATTTGTGCAAATTCTAGGTTGAGTAACCCAGCTGGGAAGGATTGTGCAATTTTTTGGATGAATCTTGCTTAGCATAATTGTGTAATTCTAGGGCCCAACAGGCTGCTAGTCATGATTGTGAAATTTATGGAGGGAAGGTTGGTTTCCCTCTATATTTGTGCAAATTATTGAAGGAGCTGCTCATCTTAGTGTTGGACCAAGTTCGGATGAACAACCTGTGAGGGGAGTGCATCAAGGTTTGATTGACAGGTTGTCCTTCTGCAAGAAAATCACCAAAGCTTGTGTACTTGATGAAGCAAGACATACTAATGTGAAGGGTTGGTATGGAGGCTCCAAAACAAAGCTAAGTAAAAAATTTAGAGGGTGGTTGTAGCCACTGCAACAGCACCTTTGTATAGCTTTCAGGTTCTTTGAATCCCACAAATCTTAATTTCGTCTTTCTCATAGGACATCCTTGCATTCTAGAATATCCCATATCTATCTTGTTTTCTAGAGAACTTTGACTGTTTAAAATCTAATCTAACTTCCTCGTCCCCTCTGTAAAATTCTCATTTACACCCTTCTCGCTCTCAAGTCTCTCAAGATCTATTCTTAACGAGAAAATTTCTTCCTCAAGAGTCTAAGAGTTTTCTTCACATTCATGAATTAGATTATTAAGAACTACTTCCTTTCATTTTTCTTCTTCTAACTTGACTTTCAAGGAAACTTTTTCTTATTTTATTGTCTCTAGGATCATCTACCTCTTTACATTGATCAACTCCTACTTTAGATATCTGTTCTCTCCTTCTATCTTTTCACATGTTCCTTTTTTTATTCTAATAGAAGAACTAAGTTGTTTTTACTTCTAATGGATTCTTCAAGTTTTTCTTTTTTATTAAAAAATTCCTCACTGTCTAAGTTATAAATACCTTCTTCATCACAATGCAGCCATTCTTTTGGTTTCTTATTCTTTATTCTAACCTTCTTTAACTCATCAAGAGCAATAATGATTTCCCATTCAAGGTCCACCACTCCTTATTCTTCAGACTATAGTATTTGTTTTCTTGGATTCTACTCCAAATTCCATAAATAACCACTCATTTAAGTAATCCTATGAGGAATTTTGACAATTTGAATCTAGTGCTAAGGTATCTTCTTTCGAATAGAGCCCCTTCTTCTTAGAGATCCTCTTCTTTTCATGTTTCTGATCTTTTCCTCTAAATTTATAATCACCTTCCATTTTTGTCTTTTGTTTGTATGGGCACTTGGATGAAAAATTTCTCTCTTCAATAGTTGAAGCATTTTAAGGGAAACTTCACTTTATACTTTCCTGAGCCACACTTTATCTTATTGGCAATGTGATCCAACTTTTAATCAAATTCGTAACTTGAACAATATTTGTTATCTTTTATACTCCTTAGTCTTCTTGGACACCTTGTGATTTGAATTTAATAAGGAACATAAAATATTATAGATATAACCATAAATACAAATGTGTAGCAGAAATACCACTTCATTTCATTAATATCAATTACTGAAATATGCTTATAAACAGAATGGAAATAAGACTAGCTCAAGCGATTGTAGCCTATCTCTAAGAAGAGATGTGGCAGCCACATGCCTCTGAATTGTGTTACAATGAGGTTAAAGGGCCTGTTTATTATTGGAAAACATGATAAAGACCTAAACAACCAAAACCCTAACCCCATGAGATGTAACGCCAAGCCTTTGTGGGCCCCATTGGGGTGACTTGGGTAGCCAGCTTCTCGGGGTAATAACTTGGTCATATTATCTTCATTTGGCATGTATGATACCTTGTTGGAAATGTCTCTATAAGTAATATCATTGTTTCCACAAGACCCTACCTATAGCAACATGCCTAGAGTAAACCTCAAAAACATGTCGTTTACAGGGTCAAAACTGCGTCGAAACTTCGGGACCTAAAAAACTGTTAAAAATAATAAAAGCTAGAATAAAGAAGGAAAAAAATGAAATCTATTGGAGGTCTAGGTGGAATAGGTGAGTGGTCACCAATATCCACCTGATCATTCCCCCCTCCTTACGAAGAAATAGTTCACATTGCATTTAGAGACTCCATGAGGTGAAGAAACTTTTGTTGAACCTGGCCCCTGGTCAGCCACTTCGCTTGGTGTAGGAGTTGGCCAGCTTTGACAACCCGATATAGTTGGATATTTTTTTACCCTTTGTTCTTGAACTATGTGTCCATAATCTGATTAGTCATGTCCTATTCCACATAGTCTATTTTAACTTTGTCAGTGTGAGCTTTTGTGCAATGGTTGATGTGTCCATCAATGGTGGAAATTATTGTCAAGGGAGGTCCACATTGAACAATAAATGCAATCCAAGGAATGGGGGAATGTTGAGCTCAAAATCATTGTCTCCCACAACCTTGGTAATGGTGTCAGTACCATATCAGAGTCGTCTGAGCTTTCAATGGGCTCTTGTAGGCATTCTTTCCAATTATGCAATGAGACTTTGTCACCCACCTGAAATTTGTATGGCACCCTATGGTGAAGTAAAATTATAAGTGCAGACATGAACGAATTCCTCTAGCTCAACAATAGTTCTAGCCACAATAGATACATTCTATGGAATATTTCCTTAGGTTAGAATCAATCAAGATGGCCTACCTCTTGGTCTACTCATCCTTCTTGATGATGTCCTTGCTTGCTCACTCCAATTATCTCTCGCTTCCTTCTTCAAGCACCTGAAACAAGTAAGCAACAATAGAAAACAAACATGATAATAGACAAATTGCAATTCAACCTACTTAACAAGTCAAGAAAAATTAATCCATGAATATGTAATATTACAAAACATGTAGGAAATCAATCGATAGTTGCATATATTAATGTCAAAGAGAGATTACAACCATTCGTCTTAAGGTTACAACCCTCTTTTGACAAGACTAGGTTCCCACACACTTCTGCTACCATTCCATGATGGCCTCAATCAAAAATAGTTGTAAATCTCTCCCCTTTAGGCTTCACTTCCAAAACACACTTCTCCCTCACACAACTAGATGGATACAACTAGTAATAGCTTTCTTGTCTACTCCAAACCAAAATAGCATAAGAACACTCACATCAACACTTTAACTAGCTTGTGCTTGGGAAGAAGGAAGGTTTATATAGGAAAATTGGATGGGAAATGGATCCTCTACTGATGGTAGAAGGTCTTATCCCTTGAGGGAATTCCATCATTATAGGGGAAAGGAGCCGAAACTATCATCCTCGACCCCATCCGACCAAACCATTTACCAGACTTACATTATGAAGCTTCTAGAGCTAGAAGCTTTGGCTCCTAATTTAAAAAACTTTCCATAACAATACCGATGTGACTGGAACACAGCTCGATCGCTCTGGTTGGTACGAGAAGTAGTGCTAATATTTTCACATCAGTACGGGGGAGAAAAAGGTCATTAGCACATGTCTTGTAAACTTGGAAAAACAGAAGTTTCAAGGGAAATGGTGCAAATGGGAATTGATCTGGTCATGAAGAGGTACATAATGGGAGTTTCGTCATGAAGGTAAAGCATGTAGGCTTTAGTGTATAGGTCCTCCAGGATGAACGAACAAGGAGTACAGGGGCAATGAAAAAATTGTGTGTAACAGATGGCCCCTAAAGCGTGGAGGCTGAGCTGGGCTGAGGGATGAAATGCTTTATAAATCAGTGTGGAGAACCATATTCTGCCGTCGGAAAACCTACAAGCAAGTACAGATACATATACATCAACTGAGATGTATGTCAAATGATAGATGAATTGTGGCATGGATGCAACCATCTAGAGAATGATCATGTAAATGGATCTAGGTATAAGCACAACCATCCATAAAAGAGGATCATATATGATAACTCATGGTCTGGTCACAACTAGCCATCTGAGAGAGACATGCATATCATCATAACCATGTCACATCCCTTCGCAACCTCAACTTTTGTGATCTGAGTCCAGGGTCTTGCACTCTAACATGACCAGATCAAAGTACATATTTTACATGTGAATAGATGTGTTGATGTTGAACATGCTAGAACGTCGCTTCATTATCAGTCAATGATGTAAATTGTTAACAAGTGTGAGAGAAACCACCAATAATGAAAATGGTCCTCAAGGTATTATCAGTACAATCCACGTAATCTGAATAGAGGAACTGAAGTCCAACACCCGCAAAATCACTCAATCGAAAGACAATGACGTGAACTTTTCATCGAGTGTGAAGAACTTGCCACTAGGGCATGCAAGCTCTAAGGTAGTCAAAGGAAGTCCCTGGGTAAACTTCTCCGATAATGATTTGAAGTCGATGGAAAGCAACCGTGTCAAAGGAGGCCATAATGAATCCCACATCATTGATGTGAGATGAGAGGAAGCAAAATTATTTTGGATGATACAGAGAATCAAAGGTAAGTGTAACTATAGAAGGACAAATCTTGAATATATCAGCAACAAACTCGGAGTTTCGCAGGTTTTGGATCCATAGGATCGGTGGTCATGATGATGTGGCAGAGATCAAATGGAAGGAAAAAATGAACGGCCCAAACCAAGGAAGGTCAAATATACAAAGGAGAATGTCCTAACTTGACACAAAGAAAAGGGTGTCATGTTCAAGAGTGAGCTGCTGACATGACTGATAGATTTCAAAATTTTCCCCCACCATTTTTAGCAGGTACCCAAATTATTTTTTAATCGCAAGATTGAAGGGGATAGCATATGCTTGCATTGTAATTTCAATCTTCGAACTAATCCAACCTAATATTTTTAATGAACACTAGGAAGGGGAAGCTCATGTTCGTCATAGTGATGAATCCAATGTTATTTAATAGTTTAATAAGTCTGAAAAAGGTGTAACTTGGTATCTTTTCATGTTTAGAGAGTTTGAAAAAGACACATAAAAGAAAAATTTGCATGGTTGTTGAAATGTGGAAACAATAATATTCCAATTTAATTTTTCCTTAATTAAATGAATTAAAATCAAATTTAGTCCTACCAACTATTTGGAAATAATTAATCAATTCATTTTGAATTAATTAGTTGGAGAAATTCAAGTTAGAAGTCTTTATGAAGTCATGGAAGATTTATCCCTAAAATTAAGGAGATTATCCCTTAAATTAAGGAGATAAGTTTGAGTTATATTTGAGTTGTAATTAGTTAATTCAGTTTACTAAGTTAAGTCTAGTCAAATTAGTTCCAAATAGTTTGAGGAATTAATAGTGAGTTTACACTCAATTGATGCATGCATGCACTCAACCAGTGTATTCCAGTTAACTGAAGATCCCTCATCAGAAACTCATGCATGTCCGTTCTGAGAAAGATCCAATTGAGATTAATGTTCAAGGAAAGTGTACTATTAGTTACATGTGGACAAAACCAATGCAAATAGTCAAGGATTAATCATTTGAGGATTGTGCAGTTTTGGAGGATAATCATCCACTTGGTAGAAGGGCCTTTCACTTGGTTGAGGGTAGATCATCCACTAGGTACCATGCAAGCAAATAGGAGCTTCGAGGGTAGAGAGTAAGGATTGTGAGAATCTAGGATTGCCTATGAGCATCTGTGAGGATTGTACTAAGAGCTGGCTTGCTATGAGAGCTAAGGCTTTGTATAATTCCTATGTATTTCCAACTTCTGTGATAATACAATGTGTGGGGTTTTAAGCTGAGGCTTTCCCTAAAGCATTTTCATGTATATTGTGCCTTTATTCTTCTTCTTCTTGTTATATTTTTTAGCTCGATCTTTAAGCTTCCATAAATTGATAGTAGAAGTAGGTTATAGTATTCTACTTTGATTTATATTGCATTATAAAGTAAACCTACAAAAAATTTTCTACATGGTCTTAGAGGTTGATTTGTAAAGATAAGTTGTACATGGTATCGAAGCTGTGAACAGTATACTGAGAAGAGAATTCGAAGTTTGAAGTTCAGGGTTATAGGTGCAAATCGTATTCATATCATACTTCAAGGTTGGCCAATGGCATTATATGTCTAGAGACTCGAGTATGCCCTCGAAGGTAGCTCGAACTAGATAGCATGGAAATATAGAATGGAGGTTGTATTAGAAGGCAATGAATTGAAGGTTTTCATTGATCAAGGAATCCCAATCCCAACTTCAACTAATGCACAAGGATTGGTTGAGTGGATGAAGTGTGTGGTGAAGGCAAGACGGATCATCCTTGAGGGAGTTTGAGACCATATTGTCTCAAGTCTCCATGGGAAGGATACTCCATTTTTAATGTGGAAGACATTTAAGGACCTCTACCAAAATAATAGCTACCAGAGGAAATTTGCACTCAAGGACAAGCTTCGAAGAATCAAGATGGAGAAGGGTGATATTATTTCCACATATATGAACAAGGTCACCACCTACAGAGATAAGCTTGGCAGTGTGGGAATAACTACTGTCGATGATGATATGGTGAGCCTCACTCTCCTTGGCCTTCCAAAGAATTGGAATAGCTACCAGGACTCTGTGAATGGAAGCGAGAAACTGTCGTATTGGGAATGAATGTGGTCAAATCCTATGCACGAGCAGATCAAGAAGATCACATGAGATGGTTCTTCATCCAATAATGATGATGAAGAAAATATGGCCTTATCAAGTAAGGCAAGGAAAGGGAAGGGGAAGGCTTCCCATTCCAAATTGAATTCTTCTCATGGAGGGAAGAAGAGTGACAAGTCTAAAGTGACATGCTTTAATTTTCACGAGGTGGGATATTATGTGACTAATTTCCCATCGAAGAAGTCCAAGAAGGGATCCTCGGAAGGATCGGAAGGTAAGGCATTAGCCTCTAAGTTCGAAATGGACTTTACCCTCATCGCATGCATGGTGTGATCGATGATGGGTTGTGTTTGGTAGCTTCATAGTGGAGCCTCATTCCAGATGACCAGTGATAAAATTTTATTCAGTGCCTTGAAGGAAAAAGACCTCAAGATGTGCATAGATATGGGTGACGACGGAAGGTATAGCATTTCAGAAGTGGGCACAGTTTCTTTTCAAAGGGAGCATGGACCTCCCATCAACTTAATAGATGTGATGTATGTACATGGAATGAAGAAGAACTTGGTATTGTTTACGATGTTGGAGGACAAAGGCTATGCCATTGTCTTTAGTAAAGGAAAGGAATTCCTAAGACACATAGCCACGGGTTAGACCAAGAGGATAGCAATTTGGGTGAAGAATCTCTATAAACTAGAGGTAGATGATTGTGCAGCATTGAGCATGAAAGTAGAATCGGTGCAAAGCCAAGACATTGGTTAGTTGTGGCACAGATAGTTGGTGCATTTGCATCATGGGGCTTTGAAGATAATGCAGTAGATATCTACAGGACTTCCCAGAGGTAAACTTGAGCAAGATAATACATGCAAAGGTTCTACCTAGGGAAAGTACACCATGTCTTCCTTTCATGATCGAGATAGTCGAGCAGAGGCTATCTTAGAGCGAGTTCGTATTGATTTGTGTGTACCATTCACGATGGCATCCATAGTGAAGAAAAGGTATTATGTGATTGATGATTATTCTCATAAATGCTAGATTTATTTCATGCAGAAGAAGGACCAAACCTTGACAAGGTTTTGTGAGCTCAAATATTTGGTCAAGAAAGAGTTAGGGAGGAAGATCAAGGCCTTGAGAAGCAACAATGGTGGAAAATATGTCTCTCAAGGGTTTAAGGACTTTTGTGCAATAGAAGGAATTAAATGAGAGTTGATGACACCTCATAACCCACATCAAAATGGGGTGGCCGAGAGGAAGAACATAACTATTGTAGGGGCATCACGGGAAATGCTACATGAGCAAGGCCTACAACTTCACTTGTGGGCTAAGGAATGCAACACAACGGTCTATTTTCATAACAGAAGCCCGCATCTCATACTTGGGATAAAGACACCAGAGAAAGCCTTCTCTAGTAAGAGACCAGATGTGGGTCACCTCAGGATCTTTGGCTCATAGCACATTTCCATGTGATAAATGATGGACAGAAGAAGCTTGAGTCGACAACAGAGTTGGGGATATTTGTGGGGTACATTGATACACCTCACAACTATTAGGTGTACTTACCTACCAGTCAAAGGGCAGTGGTTCACAAAGATCTCACGTTTGATGAGGAGAAGGCCATGTGAGTTTCCCTTGAGAGGGAGCCCCAACTACAGGTTGTGGAGGAACTATTTGTTCCTAAGGAGGAGGAGCCTTAGACTAATGCAGAGTAGTTGCATACAAAGTTTCTAGGAGTGGAGACATCCACTCAAGCTGAGTTTTCTAGAGATGGATGGAAGCACAAAAGAGAAAACTTGACAGATTGTTGCAGGATGTGAGAGAGAATGTGGGAGCACCATCTTCACAGCACAAACAGAGGAGGTCACGAGAGAGGTACACTAGATACATGGCCCTTTCTGGGGAATGTGTTGATACCAAGCCATATTCCTTTGAGGAAGCAGTGCAGTAGCTGATTTGGGTTGATGCTACGATGGAGGAGTATGACTCCATAGTTCGCAACAGTGTTTGGGATGTGGTTCTGAGATCAGAAAACAAGTCAATTGTGAATTGTTGATGGCTTTACAAGGTAAAGCAAGCTTCTGATGGTAGTGTGGAGAAGCATAAGGCAACATTTGTTGCCCATGTCTTTTCACAGGTCTAGGGGATTAACTATAATGAAACTCTTACTCCTATCACAAGGTACTTATCTATCAAATCCATGTTGGCACTATCAGCACAGATTGTTTGGAAGATCCATCAGATGGATGTGAAAACTGCATTCCTCAATAGCTAGATTGGGGAACAACTGTACATAGAGCAACTGAAAGGTTTTGAGATGTTCGATCGTGAGTCACATGTATGTCAACTCAAGAGAGCATTGTACGGGGTGAAGCAAGCACCTCGTGCTTGGTACACCAGGATATACAACTAATTCACCAGGTTGGGCTTCACAAAGAGTCAAGCGGTTTCAAACCTGTACCACATCGTGTTGAAAGGTAAGAGTTGATAATCGTTCTTTATGTTGATGATCTCATATTGATAGGTGATGATTAGTTGATCATGTCTTGCAAGGAGGACCTTGAAAGAGAGTTCGAGATGAAAGACATTGGTCTCATGCATTACTTCCTTGGCTTGAAAGTATGGCAGAAGGATCAAGAGTTGTTTTTGTCTCAAGGAAAGTATGCCACCGAGATACTCAGGAGATTCCACATGGAGAAGTGCAAACCCATGCACACTCCTCTAGGACGTAACTGGAGGAAGGAGATTTCTACTTCAAGAGAAGTGGTAGAGGCTATTGTGTACAATGATCTAGGTGGATCTTCAAGAACAAACACAAGACAAGGAAGACTCAAGGATGCTCAAAAATTAAAGTCATTAGAATGACTCCGACCAAGGACTAGATCATAGATCTTGTCATCCTAATCACAGAGGTGTAAATGGTTCATCAAACTGAGCTCGTATTCAAAATATATAGCTCTTCAAAGTTTGACATGACAAGGGGAAAAATGGGGCCCACAGGATGCCACATGGCATCGTAGTAAGAGAGTGGAACCCACATGGCAGCCCATCAGCCATTGACATATGGAAATCCATCATTGGCCTCCTAAACCTACACAAGCAACACAAATAATTTTGGTTATAACCATACCACAAAAATAATTTTAATATAGTTATTACAATAACTATATAAAAACCATATATAGCAAAATCTTTTTATATATTAACTAAAATCCAGAAAAGAAAAGTTAAGATATAATTATGGTTTTAAAACCAACACGGTATATTTTTAATAAAGAAAATATGGTAATATGGTTATGAAAATAGGGTGAAACCATATACAAAATATGGTTGGTTTCAAAACAAACTTCAAACTCCAAAAACAATGCATGGAAAAAGCCAACCTATATGGTTATTAAAATATATATTATTCAAACCCACGTGCTTGTTTCAAAAAAAACCAAGTCGCACATCCCATGAATATGTAAATGATGGTTATAAAACCTCAAAAATAAGCCAACCCACGTGGTGTGACCAAGTCAATATTTGTGGAGGAGTGGGATTTGAACACACAACCACCTCCACACTAATTTTAAACTTTACCATTAGGCCACAACCAATTTATTGGTAACTTCACTAGGAATATTATTTAAGAACTTTGTTTTTTCTAGAGCTAAAAGGGGAGAAGGAATACACGGATGTTGAGACAAGAGTTGGCTCACAAATCGAGGAAGTTTTTAATAATTTTTTAATTTAGGAACCATGAATTTTGCAGGAAGGAAAAATTTTCAACTTCTCAGAAATTGACAAATTTTATATGGATTTTACACCTCTCGTTGCCACGAACATGATGGAACTATCAATTTTTCAATCAGAGGTCTGCATCTTCTATTCATTTCCAGAATGAATGCGGAACCATGATTTCAGTAAAAAACAGGGAGCGGAACCATGA
Source organism: Pinus taeda (assembly GCA_000404065.3). Taxonomy (NCBI): domain Eukaryota; kingdom Viridiplantae; phylum Streptophyta; class Pinopsida; order Pinales; family Pinaceae; genus Pinus; species Pinus taeda. Next base: position 15,229 of record APFE030396746.1, on the reverse strand, counting down.
GCCATGAAATTTTCCCAAGGAGGTAAAAATTCACTTTGTCATAATATGGTCAAGTTTATACTTTGTTTTCATGGTTTTCCACAAGGATCCTAATGGTGAAATCAGATTTGACATCTGAGCAACAGATTTTTAGTTCATCCGTGAAATAGAATCTTTGAGGAATCCCGAAGGAATCTAAAAGATTCCTTGAGCTTCGAATTTTCAAATTCTCAAAATTTAGATTTTGAGCAGTCGTTTCAACGCTACCCAATGCCACAAGTTTGATGCTGTATTTAGATTTATCTTTCTCTCATTTCTTATTTTAGTCACTTTTCTAAGAGCTAGTGCAGATGTCCATCTTCATGTGCAAACAATATTCTTCTTGCAATCGATGCTATGAGATCGATGTTTCAGCAAGCTTCAGCACTTTGAAAGCATTTGCTTTAGATGGCCCTTGGTGGTGTGTTATACGATGTGTTCATGTACTTCTTCTTTCTACATTATGTTGTACAAATCCATGATTGATGTTGATGTCAGATCTTGTTTATTACTTGTTGTCATGATTCCTTGCTTGATTTGATGCGAAATATTTCTATGTGATGCACTTGTTGTCATAACTCTTCATGTTATTCTTTGAGATGCCTTGTTGTATGTTTTTTGGATACTCTTGTTTTTGTCATGCATGTGTTTTGCTTTGACATCCCTTTTGTGCCATGTTAGCGGGGTGCGCACCATGCTTATTTTTGTGTCATACTTATAGGAGCCTTTTGATTGAGAGTTCTAGCTATGGAACATCTCTTAGAGCCACTCCTACATGGGGGAATTCTTCCTTGTATGATTGAGACATCATCTTTGTGTACATCACCTTATTGAAAATGCATAATGTAGCAGCCTACACCATCTTAACATCGGGGCCTGGAGACGTAGTCCCTCCTAGACGAACTCCATTATCAATGGCTTATGTTTTCATGTGCTGATGATTGTTATGTTCATATTCCTTACAGTCTGCAGCTGTATTTGTTAATTTGTTTTAAAAAGAAATTTTAACACATCAGGAAATTAAAGGTCTTGGAAAGGTCCTTTTTCACACCCAGACCTGGATCAAGTGGTATCATAGTAGGTCTTAATGTTGATGTGAATTGCAATGTGAACAATGACAGAGGATGAAAGAGTAATGTACGAGCCCATGGTCAACATTTCCAAAAGAGTGGAAATCGTGCATGAAACTTTACAGAAAGGGACAGAGGAAAAGGAGCGATTGCCACTTCAGTTGCAAGCCACAAAAGAGGCCATGGAAGAACTAAAGAAAAACAAACATAATCTTCAAACAAAGAACGATGAACTGAAGATGCACCTACATGAATATATAGAGGAAAAACAAAGCTTGCTACGATAGTTGCAAGCAAAGGATGACTCCTTAGAAACGCTGCAACGTGACTCATGTGAGGTAAAAATTAGTTCTCCATCTTCATGTATGTTTCCTGATGATGATTTCGACGTGTTTGAAAATCACACCACAGGAATTGGGTCCAAACTATTGAAGAGAATGGGGTATGAAGGAAAAGGCTTGGGCGTTAATGGCCAAGGCATTGTCAACCTCATCAAAGTAGAGGAATTACCCCATCAGGCAGGACTTGGGTATGTCGGGAAAGAAGTTGGGGAATGTGCTGAGACAGTTAGCGAACAACCAATAACAGATGATGAGTAGACCTCATTAGTTCTTTCCAAATCGAAAGAGAATGTAAAAGATGTCAATTTCCTTTCAATTTCATCTTCTCATAGTATGATGTCTGTTGGATATTTGGAGATCCCAATTAAAAGGACAAATATGAGGCTCCTTACAAAGAAAAGGCATAAGGAGAAAGAACTTAGTGTTAAGAACCAAGGCATCACTCAACCTTTGGAGGTTGTGCATGAGAATCAATTTGTAGGCTCGAGGTACACTAAAGGAGAGTGCTCAAATCTGTCAGATTGGTCTGAGAGATCATCGAGGAAAGAGAATGATGCGAAAACATCCCCATCATCCCATGGCAGTTTCCATTGCAGGAAGAGAGCTGAGGCAAGCTCTCATTACCATACTGACCTCAAAGACAACAAAGCAAGGTGTAACCACTTTCGATCTTCGAATGATCATTATGATCATGTTGTTAATAATGAACGAAGATCAAGGCATCAAAAAACATGTACCTTTTGTGGTTTACCTAACCATATATTTTCCAAGTGTTGGAAAAGAATGGTAGCACTCATGAGGCATGAAAGACCCTCTCAACAGAATGAAAAGAAATAGGTTAAGTAGATATGGAGGAAGAAATCCTACTACAATCATTGTGACAGAAATGGCCATCAAAGAGCCACTTATTAGAGGCTCCATCCAAAACAATGCCTTAAAGATAAAGCGTCTGCGTGTGAACTAGGAAGATCAGTTGTTCGACAAGAAAAAACCACCTCAAGGAGGTGACCCATTCACCTTAATAAGTGAAAACTGGTTTCTAGACATGTTGTCATTTCATGGTCATTCTTTTGTAAATCATTTGTTGCACTTTAAGTGTAAAAGTGATGATGTGTTTCCATCACTTGGTCAGCAACAATGATTTCCAGTCATGTTTTGAGTTGTGTTGTGAGTTGCATGTTAAAATTCTGAAAGTGATGTTATGTTTCCATCACTTGTCCAAACCATAGTGTTTGGCCTTATGTATGTAAATCATGTGTTGCAATGATGATGTGTTTTCCGTCACGTTTTGAAGCAACCATGATGGGTTGGCCTTATTGTCATATATGGAATGTTACGTCTATCTTGTTGTAAACTTGTCCACCGAGTATGTGTTATAAACTCATGGCAAGTGTTTATGGGAAAACTAGTGTCTTGTTGAACAACTAGCCCTCTAGATTTGGCAGCTACCCTAGAAACAGCAGTTTAAAGAAATTCAACGATTTCTTCTATGTGTAATAGATAAGAGAAAGATAATGGAACCAACCTGGAACTTCCACTTAATCCCTTGCCTGGTCTCTCTCCCCTTTGATAGAGCTTGCAACTCCTCCTTGTACTTAACATGTTTGGAGAGTACCTACACAAGTATAGCAACAAAGAACCATCAAAGCATTGTGATCTATTACAACATAAACATTATAGAATCAGATATATAATGAACAAATGATAAAATTCACAAATGATAACATTCATAATGGCACAATAATATGGAAGAAAACTTGAAGAACTTTATTAATAGAAGGAAGAATTGCAACCCAGTTTTCTGATCCAGCATCATCCTCCTAGCTTCAATCCCTTTTCACCTCATGAAATAGCAAGATCACACCAAAAATATAATGATCCTTCCTCAATTACAAACTATCAACATTTCCTTGCAATTCACAATATTCCAGCCTCTAGATCTCTTAGATGAGGGATCCATTTATAGATGTGTGCAAGGGTGTGAGTCATCCATGGGGTTTGATTAGTGTCATTCTACTTGGAGATTTCTTAAATCTCTTACTCATCATTGGGCGAATAAAGAGAGGCAAATGGCATAGCAGAAGTTTCTAGAAGATTCCATGAGCAACCACCTAGAAAATTGTCTCAGACATTTGTCCATCCTTGCCCATCACACCCTATAGAAGGCCCAAATAGTATGCATCACATCCTAGCAATGTACCACTCAGTATGCATATCACTTTTCCTGTGGAGCAGTGAGTATGGTTCAGTTTGGGCAATTTCTGGATGGTTTCTCAGGTGGAATTTTTGGGGAATGATGTAATCAGATGATTATGTTTTTTTAAGGTATAAAACAACTCTTTTAGGGGTTGATGAGCCCTGTTTTATTGACATATAAGTTTGGGGTTGATGTGCCCAAACATTTCTATAACAGTTTCCCCCTAAAGCATGAAGTCCTAAATATTGATGTTGGGTGAAATGCTTTATCATGAGGATCCAAGGTTTCCAACTAGAAGGTGACCTACATAAGTTACAATACAATACATCATCATAATATAATTTTCATGATCTAGTTGAGGGAGGAATTCCCATGCTCAGCTTTATAAATTCATTTCATGTACATAGATCAAATAGTCGTCTGCAGATGCAGACTGGTGAATCTTCAGATATAGAGCCATCATCCATGGTTAGGATGACCATCTGTGTAGAGACTTTGTACAGTTGATGTTTTTATATCCTTGAATATATCACAGCCCAAATGGATGAAACTAGATCGGAGGTCTTCAAACTAGTTCAATCTTTGCTCGATGTACAAGTCAATCCATGTGAAGAGATGTTCTCAAGTCAAACACGGAAAGACATCACCTGATTACCAACCAATGATGTAAGTTGTTAACAAACGTGAGAGGAATCATCGATAATGATAATGACCCTAAAGGTACTACAGTACAATTCATATGGTGTGAATAAATTATCTGATGTCAAACACCACACAAAATCTTTCGATTGAAGGCCATTGATGTCAACCTGTCGCCAGAAGTGAGAAACTTGCCATTGCTATATCCAAGCTTCAAAGCACTGAAAGGGTTGTTTCTAGGTCAACTTCTTGGATAACAAGTTGATGTCGATAAGAAGTGACTCATCCTAGGAGGGCCTTAATGTATCCCACATGTACAACACGAAATGAAGCAAATGATATCTGGAGGTGAAAATGAACTGACGGCACAAGGTTCAGAAATGGTGGTCATGAAAAAATTAAGGTTGGAGGTATTGCAGTGGATGAGACATTAACTAGATTGTGGTTTCTCAACTGAATGACTTCTCTTGAACATGTCAACAACATTGATATGAATTGGTAGTGTTAACCCCGATATATGGATGGTATGAAAGACCAATGGTGAGATGACCAGTGAACGGAATAACCCAACCCAACTCAATAATGGTGATGAAGTGAAAGTGTCATGTTCAAGAGCAACCTGCTAACATAAATTCTTCACATTTTCTCACTTTTTCCCTACTCATTGCTGACCAGTACCTCTTTATTTTTGTCAGAATTGAGGAGGATAACATATGCTTGTTCTATAGTTTTCCCTTTGGGCAAACCTGTTGCTATGTTTTAACGAGTCTAGCGACAGTGAAACTCGGTCTTGTCTAGAATGGACAAGTTTGTCACTATTGTTTTAACGAATTTAATGACAAGGATAGCTCGGTCCTTTTCACATTTAGAGAGTTTTAAAAGGGACAAAAAGAAAACTCCAAAAGTTATTTTTCGTAAAATAATCCCTTACGTTAGAAAAAGGATAAAATAATACAAAACGGATGATTTTTCCAATCACTTTAACAAGCTGAAAAGGACAAGTGCTCGACTTTTTCATAAGCTAATTCCTCAGGTCTGAAAAAGTATAAAATCATACAGGAGGGATGACATTTCCAATCACTTTAACGAGCTAAAAAGGTCAAGTGCTCAACAATATTTTCATATTTAACGAGTCTGAAAAGGGTTTAAAGGAGACTCGATTTTGAGGAACGAGTGGTGTCTTTGGTAGCAACTGGTTCCTGGTGAATTCACAACTTCTCAAAACATGTTAATTTCTGTGAAGAGGTTGGCTAATAAGACCACTCATTGTAACTATTCCTCAAAAAGGGTAAAACAACCAAGTGAGAGAGTATGATCAGCCAAAGGTATGGTGGTGATTGGAGGTACAAAACCAAGGCTCAAAAGGCTGATAGAATGGCAATCACAAAGGTTATTTAGTTGAAGGTGGGTTCATTTTGTTTTTAACAGGCTTGAACCATCGGGGAACTATGCTTGGATTTAGTTTCATTTTTTCATAAGATTGAAATGAAAAACTATGCTTTGGGTCAATTTCATTTTTACACAAGCTCGAAATGAAAAAACTATGCTTGAAGTCAGTTTCATTTTTACACAAGCTCGAAATGACAAAACTATGCTTGAAAAATGGTTTGCATGCCCCCAGCATGATGAAAGGAAATGTCTCTTGTAACCAAATGGAAGTCATTATGGTGAAGTAGGACGATTATCCAATAGCTCTTTGGCTTCGTCCAAAATATACAAAGGTGAATGCTGTGTCAGACCAATCACATAACCTATAGGGAAACTTATTTTTACAACTAGGTGCATGACCCCCAAAGCTTCATTACATTCACCAGATTACTCTTGGCTATCAGGTGGATGGAATGAAGGTTCATATGATACCGTTGATGTAAAGAGACCATTTAGGGATGATGATTGACTTTGAGCTATGTTTGGATTGGGAAATGAAAGGTGGTCAATGGTGACAATCTTGCCTTCATGCAGGAAAAGCATCACTCAGAAGAGTGTTGAAACAATAACTACCATGTTGTAAACATATTCACGTCCAAGGAGTAAATTGTAACCTAAACGTCCTGGGACTACCATCACATTTAGATAAATGGTTTTCCTTCCAAAAGTGATAGGTAACTTAGGAAGGATCCCTAATGGTCGATGAGTTCCTTTGTTAAAGCCTAATAGATTCTATGTAACAGGAATAAGTGGCTGTGAACCAAGCGCTTTCCAAGTAGTTGAGGAAAGGATACTCACTGATGCACCTTCATCTATAATAGTGCCAAACATGATCATTTTACAAACTTGTACTATGATCTATATTGGTACATAAGAAGGAATGTGGGATCTTGCTAGTCGATTCCAATCAAAGAAAGTGACTAGGCTACTTGGAGGGGGTACTGAAGAAATGGGAGAATTAACCTCTTGAGTTACAAGAACTAGAGGGTTTTCCTCCTGTCTAAATTGAACATGAGGATTTCCCCCAAGTCCGCTAGAGTCTGAAGTAACAAAAATAATTTGAACGGTATCATTTCCATTCTCTTCGGCAAAAGGTACGATTAGCTGAAGGTGAAATTAGGTCATCTGTTACCTCATCCTATTGACTTTGGTCGGGTATAGACTAATAAGATTCACTTTAATAGAGAGTGGTTTCGACCAACGGTTGATTTAAGTCAGTTGGATTTTCAACTAGTGAAGGACTTAGGGAGTTTCCTGTAGCCAGATGGAAGTCACTATGGTGAAGTAGGATGATTATCAATCAATCTTTTGGCTTCATCCAAAAAGGGACAAAGGTGAAGGGAATGGTTTCCTTCACATAACCTACATGGAATCTTGACCTTTCCCTTTCATCTATGAACATTACTATCATTAGTGGAAGGTGTGTTACCAATATGATCTCTAGAAGTTGATGACATGGGATGGTGTGAACGGGGAGACCATTCTTTGTAGATTTGAGGAAAACAAGGACAATCTCGATGAAAATGGTCTCCTGCACAAATTATGCATGGAAATTTGGGTTTGGGAAGTTTAATGGGTGGATTTTCACTAGATGATGCCTTCAAAGCAATGGTTGCTTGGTTGCCCCCTTGCTGAATTGACTTCTTCTTCTTCTCCTTCCCTTTCTTCTTCTTCTTAGCCACTGGTTACTAGTATCACTACTTTCACCAATCGAAGAGGAAGAAGGGGAGGGAGAAACAAACGAGGAAGAAGTCGAAGGGTCAAATTCAGGATCAATTGGTTGTTGATTCGATTGTGGAGAAATCATGGAATTCTGAACCATATAGGTTGAAAATAGCTATACCGGCAGGCCAATGGTAATTCCCAGAAGGGACAATGTAGCCATATAAGGAGCACCAATATTTCCCCAAGAATAAAAAGGACTAGGATTCCCCTCAAAAGGGGTTCCTTGATTGGTGGACTCCGGATTTGTCTCCATATATCTCAACCTAAGATCAACTAAGGAATAGGGATTTATTCCTAATTCAATTAATTTTAATGATGCTTGGACACAACTTCGCTTTTTCAATTTTTAAGAGTCAAGAAAAAGCTAAAGATGACTCTAGTCTCCTTCGATTTTTAATGAACCTGAAAGGACAAGTGTTTAGATGGACCTTTTATTTTAAAGAGTTGAAAAGGAATGAAAGTGACTACTTTGAAAAATCTAGATAGAGGGATTACCAAACCAATCACAAAACTACAATATATACCTTGGTGATAAATTAAAGAGAAATTACCAAGGACTTATGTACAACAGTCAGTCTTCCTGAATGTTGTGTTCAGTGAATTGTGATCAATAAGGCAGCAGACTCCGCTTTCTATGGATAAAGGATTTAAGGCTATTATGTTCTCCCAATATATACAAGACGGTACAGGGAGCACAAGTTCGTGCTAGAACTTGTTATATCAAGGAGGAGGAATCACCCAACCTTCAATGAAAACAATAGCCACTAGTTTTAATGATGCCAGAACACGTCTCTAGCCTAGACCTCTAGATATGTTGCGTTAAGTTCCAAAGTGTTGTTAGGTTCATTGAAATTTATTTTAGAGTTAATCTTGTTTATAGTTTTCCTTTCAATGGTTCACCATGTGATGATGATTTGAAATTCGTAAAATGAAATCTACAATGATAAACAATCTTTGTTTATTCTGAGCAATGAAAATCCTAGCTACTAGGGAAAGAAGATTACAACTCTTTCTAACAAAGAGCAAGGAGCACACACTCGTACCTTTTCCTAAATAATTTTTTTGCACACAAACCAAAAATGCTAAATGAAAATGCATGTATTTTTTTTCCTTCTCCTTAATGTGAAAAATGCCAAAAAGGAAAACTAAATGCAACAAAGATCTGAAATATTTCTTTCAAAATGACATTTTTAACAATTTCTTATTCAAAAGAGAAAGGAAGACTCAACGACAATTTTCTATTTTGAATAAAAATTATTTCAACACTTTGAATAAAAAATATCAAATCAAATACATGAAGAAAAGTTCAATCGTTTGTCAAGGGAAGGAAGAATTTACAACACTTCTCTTTTCAACACAATAATAAAACCAAGGACAAGATGACAGATAACCAAGTAGTGATAGTTGTATAAGACCTCTTGTACTTTACCCAGCTCACTTCAAGAGTGATACATGGTTTCATGCAAAACTAACCTATGAACGAAACAAGCGAACAAACTGACAATCAATAAAGAAAATCAAGAGTAGAAGCCAAAATGAAAGCGAAGCAAGTAAACAAACAGGGAAGCAAACAAACAAGCAAACAAAGCACGTAAGAAAACAATTTATAGTTAATCTTAGGACCATTGGTGGTAGGCATCCCATAAGATGCCATGGTCATGTTACACCTTTGAAACATAGTTGACTTTTTAGGGAACTTAAAATCCTTCAATCATACCACAAAAAAGAATACCTAAGCGTGGCAGAGACTCAATTCAGAGGGGGTCCATCCTAGGTCCAGTGAGTGTGGTACTCTTTGGGGCTACATAACTGATGTATTCCTCATTACTGCTAACTTACTACCAAGAATATAAATACTCAAATTCTCATGACAAAGGTATTTTAGTGGGAAAAATCTAGGGCATCCTTTTGCTATAGGTGATGGTGCAAGCATCACTTGAGCCTCATTTACATTACCTTGGTTAATTATTTAGTTGTTGGAAGGTGTCACTAATTTTTTCAGGACGTTTCCCTACGACCCATCAGAAGATATATTTTCAAGGACCAGTTACTTTGAGACTGGTAAGGAATATTAGGTCTGCATAGGGTTTTTTATCATACATAACATACAAAAACGTTTTTCTTGTTTAATTGATCACATAGCTTAATTGTAAAAGGAAAGTAACCATTTATGTTTTCGCTTTTGTTTTATGTATGTGATATTATTGCATTGATACTTATCTCCTTCCCTAGCCATACAAAAATTAGAACACTCTCTTACTGACACCATAAGGGACCCCATGATTCCCTATCGATCTAGACATTTTTTAAACCTCCCCCAATTACGAATAAGTTTGGGAGGACTCCCACCATTTAGATGTAGAGGATGTCACATAGCCACCATTATTGGATCTTTATTTATTGGTGCATCTTTTCTTAGGACCCCTCCACATCAAAATTAAAAAATGGCATCTTGAATGAGACATTTCTTATCATACGGCTGGAGAGCAATGTTCAAGCTCATTAAGAAATAAACTCTCCATGAGCATTTTTAGCACATAGTTCAAGCTCGTTAAAAAATAAACATAAGTTATAAGCAAGTGTTTCCCCCAGCGTTAAGCTCATTAAAAAATGAACTGGTAAATAACCATTGTGAATGCCTTATCGCCAGCTTTTGAGCCTTGGTTGTGTTCTCGCCATCACCTCCACTCTATTTTTAGTTGATCATTCACCCCCATATGATTTTTTACCCCTTCGAGGAACATATGCGAAGAGTGATTCTATTATCCATCCTTGTAACACTGCCGTGATTGGAAAATTCCAAATATTACCTAGAATCTGCTGCTACTCTAAACCATCACTCGTTCCCCAAAAATGAGTCTTCTTTAACCTTTTTTCACCTGAGTCGTAAAATATTTAAAGATTTCTGAGTGATTGGCCTCTCCGGCTCGTTAAAAGGCATCGAAAGTGCTATCCCTCCTCTATATTTTAATCTTTTTGGACCTCAGGGATTATTACATAAAAAGATCAAGCGCTTGTCTTGTTCGACTCATTAAAACTATCGAGAATTCATCCCATTCGTATTATTTTACGCTTTTTCGGACTTAAGGGCTTATACAACGAAAAATAATCTTCAGATTCTTCTTTTCATTTCTTTCGGACTCTCTAAAATTGAAAGAGACCGAGTTATCTTTGTCATTAAACTCGTTAAAACCAAATAGTGACAAACTCATCCAACAGGATGAGAACGAGTTTCACTGTTGCTAGACTCGCTAAAATATAGCGATAGGTTCGCCCGAAGGGCGGATTATACAACAAGCATATGTTATACTCCTCAAGCTTGAAAAAAATAAAGAGGTACTGGTTAGAAATGACTAGGGAAAATTGGAAAGAAAACAAGAAGAAACTTTATTAGTAGCAAGTCGCTCTTGAAAATGACACTTTCCTTCCGCATCCATGCAGGGTTGGGTTGTTCCATTCACTAGTCTTCACCATTGGTCCATCACACCATCCATATTTGGGATTAATGCTACCAATCCATCGTCAGTGTCACCGATATGTTCAAGAGAAGTCATTCAGACAATTCACCTGTGTCTCACCCACTGCGATACATTCATGCTTCATTCCTTCATGACCGCCACCCTGAA
>APFE030396744.1:2221-18221 GCA_000404065.3 Pinus taeda | reverse complement strand
CCTCTACCTCCTCCAAGTCCAGTTTCTCTTTCTTTTGCCATGGTGGTTTCTTCAGAGACCTCAAAGTTCTCTGGTTCCTCTACTAAGGGTGAATGAAGAAGAATTTCTTCTTCTTCTTCAGGTGATTCTATTTCTTCAATTACAACTTGTACCCTTGTGGAAGAAAAGAAAGAATCTCTTTCGGATTCAATAGGTGGTATGGGAGAGTCTACTACTGCCTCTTGGACTCCCGGAATCCTAGAGCTAGGAGTATGAGTTGGAGATGATGAAGGTGTCTCTTGCCTATTTCTTGAAGTGGATGGAGTTGTGAAAATCGAACTTCTAGCTCCAGCTAAAAACCTTCCCCTAGAATCTCTTGCTCTATGCATATAATTTTTATTTTTTGTTCAAGTTAAGGTAATAATTCTTTTTCTGATCTTCCAGGTCACTCTAGGTGCAAGAAGAGAGCATACTCAAGGAACTATTAAACCAATAACTTTCTCTTTTCTGATCCTCCAGATCACCCTAAGTGCAAGAGGAGAGCATACTTTGAGAGGTTATTAATTTTCCTTTCTTGAAGTTTTCTTGTTTTTATCTTTTTTTTTTTTTAGAATTGGCTACCCAATTTTCACTTCCTCGGCAACGGCGCCAAAATGTTTGGTCAATTCAGTGTTGTCTAAATTGCTATCATAAATTGTCAACCCGGGGCTCGTAAGCTGATGAAGTGAAGTGTACAATATATACTTAACTAGCCCTTCCTAGTTCTTTTTGTCGTTTTTAGTTTATGTCTAAATTATCTTCCTAATATGATGTGATGAAGTTATAAACAAGTGAGTGAATGTGTGTGTATATGATGATTTCTAAATGCTTCTTGAATTTTAAAGAGAAAACTTGAACAATGACTTGAAATAGAATTAAAGCATCAAATGAAAGCAAAGCATTAAACAAAAGACTAATGGCACTAGTCCAATACCTTTACTGCTGATAGAAATGAAAATGATATTTACATTAACTCTGCTGAAAGCAAAAACACTACTCTAGCAATCCAAAAATTAAGTGACAAATCACACTACTTAATTCTCCCTTAACATTCTGCCTTTAGCTGAATTGATCATGTGAAAAAAAAGAGTTAGGAGTGAATTAGCAATATGAGTCTAAAACTAAATAAATCAAGCTGCAGTTAGATAATGTTTTGGTCCCATAAAAGTTAGTGAATTATGATAAACAGAACCATTAAGAGATTAGCAACTTGACAAAACTTGATAAAGTAAACCAAGTAAAGAAACTAACTAAGCAAGGAACTAATGAAAATCAAAGCAAAAAGTCAGCAGTTGAGATAAGAAAACTTCAGATGCCAATAGTGTTAAAAAGAAGTAAAAGCACACTGTCCTGGGCTCCTAATCAAAGCTGTAAAAACACACTGATCAGTCATGAAGAATACAGAAATGTAAAGCAGCATAATTCAAAACTGTACATTAATATACATGATCAAGTAAAGAAAACGAAATGCAGGAAAGTAAATTCAAAGGCTACTGTACAATGGTTGTAGCAGACAGGGGCCCTCCATCCACTTCAACCAATTAAAAGATTAGCTACGCAGATAGAAACAGAACTGTCTTCTTGGAATTAAATCAACTCATAATAAAACACAGTGGGAAGCATAAAAACGCTTTATAAAAAGGTCTTCAAAACAAAGTTTATAGCAGCAAAATATTAACTATCCCAGACTAACTATTCAGCGTGTAGAAACGCTTTATTTATATCAAGAACATCAACTGTCCTGTGCGTAAACTAAGCTAACTAACAGCTAGGAAAAAGACACGTTCAGCAGCACCGTGCATGGATCTAGGGAACGATCATCATGGTTTAATAAATCCAATGTTGGATTCTTGTCCCCTGCAATCTTCGTGGCTAAAGAAGAGGCCAGCTGTGACTTACGTGCTCCGATTGAACACGCAGAGCCGTGCCACCGTTTGCAACCTTGCCGTTTGACCAGAGCTACCTCCACGTTGACCAGGGGTGTAGACGGCCAGTTTGGCTGAGCTGATAGCACACATACCATGTACACAGTCATATAAACTTGCCCATGTGGCTCTTTTCTCTGGAAGACACCTGGATCATATTAAACAAGAATATGGCTGCGGAATCTGGGATCGGCTGCAGAATCAGAGATCGGCTGCGGAAACCTGTAACAGCTGCGGAATTGCAACACTTTGAACCAAAAATCTAAACCAACAGTCAACCATTAGCACAATTAGCAAATCATGTTAAAAAGTCCTATAATGCAATGAATTGAACAATTTGATGAAGGAAATGATGACAAAAGAAGGAAATGAGTAGGAAAAGGCTGTTGGGAGGATGGGTAAATGAGTGCAGGTTTGAGACCCAACAGGAAGTACTAGATCCGGATCTCCTCGGAAATCCATTATGGCATAAGGGTAGTCTTCGACTGCAATGACATATTGTTCCCACCAAAGGAAAAACTTGTCATCAAAATTTGTCCTGTGGACCTCACCACCCCCTAGTCATTTCATCAAGTTAGTGAACCTACCCATCCGTGGATCTCTCAGGCTACTGATGGTAGATAGTACCTTGGGATGAAGACCAGGTACTCTCTCGGAAAAGAAAGAACATAAAATAGTTCCGTATCAAAAATTGTTCGTCTGACCCTTATGAATGGAAGTGAGTTGTTTCTTCATGTTCATTAGCAGAGGTGTACACCAATCAAAGATTCTAGTGAGGAAATCCATTGCAAGGCTCATGGAAACATGTGAAGCCTGATGTAGAGTTGTAGAACCGTTTATGTGGCTATGGTAAATAGTAGGATCTTCAATGATAAAATATCTACATACTTGATTGGACTTTGACTTCCAACCTTTTTGGGGTTGCCAGGATAGTATATACATAAGTAGCCTTATACACTAAGACTACCTCTCATCCTACTAGTTGAGTGCACTCTCTCCCCCCTTTGGGAAAGACCTATAATGAAATAAATTTGATCTATATCAATTATCAGGGGCATCTGATCAATCACGAATGCATCTTCGTCTGCACTTCAATAGTGAATTAACAACTCAAGAAATTGAATATTCACCTTCATCTTTGGCATTTTGAAGAATTTTAACAAACCGCATCCTCTCAAAGAATCTAATCTCTTTTGATCCTCCATCACTTGGTTATCAATGGCACTGTGATCTATTTCATGGCAGGTAATTTTCATCCTGCAAAAAAAATATGTTTTATATCATTAAATCCATGTTAAAAACTTTAAACTCACGCGCACATGGGTTCGTTTTTTACACAGTTGCGTATAGGGCCTTTGTATACACAGGTTACCTGTATCCAACCTGGGTGTACGATGAGTAAAAAATTCAAAAATAATTTCTTATGGTCAAATTTATGAAAAATCATCTTAAAAGCATAACAAATTATAACAAGTATGATTAGAGGGTTACCTAGAAGATTTGAAGTAACTTGAACGGTTGAATTTGACAGAGGAAACTTTCTTGAATTTTTCTCCACAACTTCTTGCTCAAACCACAAATGAGAAAATTGTGAGTCGAAAAGTCCTTATATAAGTTGAAGAATGAAAATTATTTTTTCTAAAGTTGGTTTTTATTTTATGGAATTTTTGACCTTTTGGCTTGGAGTGTTGGGAATGGTTTTTTTTTAAAGGATATTTTAGAGACTTTTTTGAGAAATGACTTCAGTCCCATGACTACAGACTTGTCATGGCAGATATCTCCTCTTTACTGGCATATAGGTTAGGGAATATCACTTTCCATTGCAGTTTGCATACTAGCCCCCATACTGCGATATTTTTTGCCATAGGGTCAACTCCATCATGTCTAGATTCACAAACCATTTTCACTCACCGACTTATATAATCATGATGTCATGGTAGAGCCAACCTTTACATGGGAATCTTAGTTAAATCCTCGCTCACATATGTTGCCCATGTTGCTATATTGAGTAGGCTCAGGAGTCCTCTTTTAGTCCTGCCATGACTTGTGCGTTGGAGACTCATTCTCCTTCTTCTTCTGTATTTTTTTTATTTTTACCCTAGAGGCTCCTTTGTGTTGAGTTGTACTGTTGCATTGCATGTTGACCATTTTCACCTTTTGTCCTTGAGCTGGCTTCACTTGGACTCGTGTTTAAGCCATATTTTGACCATATCTTCTATGAAATCAACCTTGCAATCAATTAGCCTCTGCAACTTGACATCCCATTTTACCCGTGGAAGGAACATTCCTTCGAGTGTCATTGACCAATTTTTCTACCTTGCATTGAGCATAGGAATGTTCCCTTCCTAGGAATTAGAGCATCTGATTTTTCAATACTGGTTCTTTCCACTATACTATAGCATTATTTTATTCCTTTTCAGGCTTAATAAATATGAAAAAGACAAAAAAAAATATATCCCAAGAAAGAGTGGGAATGGGACATTATTTCCATATTTGATGGCAACTAGAGTCACCTGTATCGCCCTTGAACAAAGCACTCAAAAAGCAAGTCTTTCCTCCATTGGGATGGGATTTAGTTTGACTTAGGAGAACCTTAACCTTATTATTGAGTCAATACTCCTCTGATTGGCTATCTCTTCCAATCATATGGAGAGTTTGCTTATGCGTCCTGCATGACAAACTTATACAAAGTTATCATATGCTGCCATGTAGTCACAGTTGAGTCGTGCTTTTGTTCAAAGGAAGTAAACCTGAGTCGACCTCTCTGTGGTGTCTCTTGACCTATTTTTTAGTCGGTCATCCCTAGTTTTCAAGGTCATGTTTGTTATCACATCAACTATTTGGTCCTTTGCTCGTGTTGGTTTGAGAAGGTCACCATCGACTTCTTGATGGTGGGTAGTTCTCTTATGGACTACGATAAATTGCTCTGAGAGTAGATCTAGAGTGACACCTTGGCCCTATTTTCATCATTGATAGGTCATCTCGTGCTTAGCATCAATCAGTATCATGGGTCTTTGACTGAGTGGTTTCCCTTGTGTTCGAAATCATTTTTCATTATCACACATTGGGATTCTTGCAGTGCCTTGGTTTCCATTTGACCCTAGTGGTGGATGCCTTACCTCTGTGTCAGCTTTCATTATTGGTTGGTTCAGAGGTTTTCTATCGTGCGGTAGCTACATCTTGTGTGTGCCAGAAATGTGCTTTGGTTGGGTTACTACATCTTTATTTGTCTTATTCCCTCCACATTATTGGCCTACGGGTTACACTCGCGCTAGATTGATGCAGGATGCCTTAGTGCCTTCCTTCTAGTGGATATTTTCCCATCGACTTCAACTCATTTCTCTAGGAATGAGATCTAGAGTCCATTTGGTAGTACCTTAGGGTTTTCAATCATCAGCGGTAGAATCCTTCACTATTGATAGTGGGAAAATATCATTATCTCTTGATTGATAGAATCTTCCAAGTGTTTGACTACAACTCATTTATTCACACTTGTTAGATTGTACTGGGTACCTTGGCTCTCATCATCATTATCGGTGAGTAGTCTCACGTTTGTTAATGGTATACATAAATGATCGGTAATTAAATGATTTCTCACATGGTCGAATTCAGATCATTTATTCCCATGGTGTAGAAATGTACCACGACAGTTAGTGAATACCTCGGGTTTGCATCAGCATTTCTTGGTTCACTTGTTAGTTTCTCCTATTTCTGGTAGTTGACACCATCCACCTATATGTTGTAGTTCCTTAGGGCGACATCCTATATGTTGGTGCCTGAGTTGCATTGTAGTACCATTTATTCCACCATTTGTCTTGGTACCTTTTGGGATCAGCTTTATGACTTCAGTGATCAGCTTCATACTTCAACATCATTGATCAGTTCTTCATATGTGATATTCATACATGTACTTATTTGGATATGATCAGATGATCCATTATGTATTTTCATTTCCTCTATACTTGTATTCATATTGGATCCTCTTTTGTACTCGACATGTAGACATGATTTCTTATCTCAGAGAATGGATATGCTCACCTTAGACAACAGTTTATTCTGATCTCTTTCACTAGCTTGGCAGGTTGAACTCTGGTGAACTCCTCCTCAGTCTCGAGATGATTCCTTCCATACAATTAATACATTTCAGCCATCATGTACACCTTTTGACCTCATATATTAGGGGGCATCTGTTATAGCACCATTTACCACTCTTTGTAGATTTGATGCTTTGGTCATGGCATAGGGCAACCCTTCCTTTCCAGACTTGGTCCAAAATCTTAAAATACAGTGTTTTATTTCCTATACGTTAATTTTTCCTGTCTTAAAAGTGTATACATGTAGGTCATCATATACCCAACCTGCGTATATGTATTAAAACACTTAAAAATAATAAATATTCTTAATTTCAGGCAGAGTTTACGGCTTTTACCTGTTACTCACCTACTGCAGCTTGTGGCCCAACTATTTCCCAACTGAAAAAACTAATTTGGATAACTATAAATAAACCTACATGGGAAGGCCTAAAGGGAGAAGACATGAGATATTGATACTATAGTTGATTGGTCCCTGATCAAGTTTGACAAAATCCTTGTGCCTCCTACACTCCCCACGCTTTAGGAAACTCTTGTTTCCGCTTTTGAGATACCCTTGATCCCTCTTGTGATATCCTTGTGTATGCTGACAGAGGAAGATTGCTGAGGCTAGGACTGGATGGGTCCAGAGGACGATTCCACTTAGAGCTAGAGGAAGACTTAGGTTGCAGTTTTCCACTTTTCTTGTAGCTTACATCAATAAAGTAATGTTATTTTGTTCTTGATACTTATCGTGTTTATGCATTGATCCATGTTTTGATTTGTTTATAAAAATTATATTAATGCGTAACTGTTCATTTTCTTATATGGTCTAACTTATATCTCATGAATATGCTTTATGTTACTGATGTTGTATCTGCTTTGCTTGGATAACTTATAGGTTTCAAAGGAATCCAAAGAGGCAGAGGGTTTGAACCCTGTAGGATCTACCCAAACGTAGGACCTCTGGGTAAGGACACTTCTTCCCAGTTCAATGGTTAAAGCATTTAGATTGTTTGTTTGTGCATTTCCTGCTACTGTATGTCCTCCACTCTATTGTAGTTTTCAACCCAAGACCGTAGGGTGTTCCCACCTGCAATGCTAGTTGATTGAAGCATTAATGTTTCGTATGAACACCTATCCATATATGTATGTGTGTGTGTGTGTGTGTGTGTGTGTGTGTGTGTGTGTCTGTGTGTTAAAACAAACTGAGTGACTTCATGATTGTGCCTCTTCATACACATTGAGTAGCAAACGAGCACACTTTGATATATTTACATCGGATGGCCAGTTTTTGGTTTCAGACATGCTTCATGTGATAGGTGACTAGATGGATATACTCATGTTGTTTGGGATCATTACTGATGAGATGAGAAAATTTGGTTGTTGCCTTAATCTCGTATCTTCCATGATATTTTTTATGAGAAGTTCATTTCTTTAAGCATGATCGAGGTTGAATATGATGTTGTTGGCATAGCTAGCTATGAAGAAGGTTGAATAATCTCTTTATAGAGATATTTTATTAGGGTTTTGATATGACAGGGATACATTGTTATAATATTTAGTGGGATCAAATTGACAGAGAATCTCGTATATAGATCAAACTATGATATCTTCATATATTGAGACAACATTGTCATAAGAGATAAGATTAGGCTTGTGGTTGTGGCCTTCATGAGAGGGAGGAAAAATAAATTATCCTTTGTGTGATATATATATATAGATATAGATATAGATATATATATGATATTTGATTTAATTATGACATGATGATTAAGAAGGTACCAGATATGAGCGTGATGATATGTTTATGATCTACAAAGAGTAGGATTGATTAATAACATTGAAACAACTCCTCCCCCCGTATGAGCTCCTAGGTTGAGTAAATAAGATGGAGGTCCCCTAGGGTTGAGGGATTTATGGAAAATAGGATCGTAGATGTTTCTACCCTATCTGTTACCCATAGGGTTGGAGATACTATTCCCATATCTTGGTCTTTGCAGAGTATACCCCATTCAAAATCATACCCGCAGGTTGGGCTTGCTGGGATTGTCCATCCCCATTTAGCCAATCGGTTAAGGAGGCTTTGGGGCGTGTTATCCTTACCTTTGGTGAGTCGGGTATCTCACCCATGCTTGGATTATGATGCAGGTGTTATGCCACATGACTCTTGAGGGTCATTATTGGGAAGGTCAGCGGGGAAATAGGATCGGTTGAGATGTGCTCGCCTATATCACCTAATGCTCGATATAGGGTTGGAGATGTTTTTCTCCCCCATGAAATTCAAGGTTGAGATGTTCTCCCCGATGTGGTTCCAAGTTAAGATGTGCTCCATGATGATAAATTCTTTGATGTTTCCCAAGTGGTAGCGTTATCACCAAAAAATGATCACCTAGCCATTGCTAACTAGGTGGATCAAAATACACCATGTGGATTTAATTCTACCATAGTAAAATCACTTTCACTATGGAAAATAATTTAGTAAACCACTTTTATTAAATTATTTTCTGATTTAAACAAAAAAATCCCATGAGAATAATTAGATAAACCATTATATATTTAATTTTATCTAGGAATTATTATTAAATCATTATTTATTTGAATTTCCTTATTTTTGTTATTAGAATAATTATTAAATCACTATTTAATAATTATTTTGTTTCACACCTTTCTTGTTTCTCGTGAAATAATTAATAAATCATTTTATCTGTTAATTATTTTTAAATAAAGGAATTTAACCATTTTAAATTTCTTTTTCCTCCCCAATGAATATAATAAAGTATTCCAAGTAGTTAGATCTAAATTTGGTCAATAATATTTTATTATTCTCCATTCTTGAGATTAAATCCATACTTTTCTATATAAAGGAGGGTTTTGCATCCATTCTTCACCATGACCATTATCATCATCAACACTATTGTCTTTTTCTTGAGCTCCCATTTGAGTTCTTCATCTCTGTTTGGGTTCTTCACACAATTGAGAGAGGGAATTCTATTTCTGAAGCATCAAGGATATCAAAGGACCCATCCCACGGAGGGGGATTACAAACCAATATGTAAATATCCTTCACCAGGTGTTATCAATAAAGATTTATTCATTTAAAATTATCTTTCGAATTGGGCTATTATTCTGTATACATTATTTTTCTACTATTTGTTTTGGATCTTGTTTTCTTTTACTACAAATTTCCCATTTGTATTGTAGATCTAAATGACAGCAACCATCAAATTGTTGTTAGGCTCACTTGTCACGTAGTGACTTAAGTGAGGATTTTTGGTAGACCTTCTAGGAATTTACACACTATCAGGTAGCATTGGGCTCCCCACTGGCAGTGATTCCGAGTGGCAGTAAACTTAGGGCCCGCTCTGATATAAATTTATTCTTCTTTTATATTCGAGAATGTTGAACATATGAGCAGGAAAAATAAAGATATAAGCAGGAATAAGTGGAGATGAGCAAAGATGAGAAGTTATGGCATTTGATGATGAGATACTTGACATTGGATGTGATTTGGTGACAAGATTATTGTGATGATTACATGATGTAGTTTGAATTTCTACATCGCTGAGATGGAGTGTTATTTGGTAGCTCAGTGACAAATTCCAACCATGGGATGAGATTCCTCTTTTAAAGAGGGCCAATTTTGACTATGGGTGTGCTCAATTTGAACAAGGGAAAGTGCATTTATGAATTAAATCACACATGTGCACATTTGATTAGGTCAAGCCTAAAGAAAATTGGAACCCCTTGGAAGGCTATAAAGACAAGTGACATCGTCCTCATTTGGAAATCATATTGGATCATTCTTCTATTCTCTTTCTTGGTTTTGGCTTGCATAGTTCTGAGATAGGTGCATAGAGATTGGCTCACATAGTTCGTAAATTGTAGGGTATGAAGCTCACACCTGTGGTCTAGGGTTTTGGTTTTTAGCTGCAGGCATGACACATGTATTTTATAGTCACAACCACATACATGCACTATTATGAATGAAGTTGAATGGTTTCAGACACACTTATGAGTCTCTCTCCATGCGGTTAAGACCTAGGGTTTGGTTTGATCAGATGACTGCAAATTTCACTCATTGACCGTAGGGTTCGACAATTGACGCAAACAGTGATAGTTGATTATAGGCTTTTGAAGCAGGGGTTTGAGTATTAAAATTGTTAGGTTCATCCGATGGATATTGTTTAGTATATTTTGTTGTATAGTTTTATGGTTGCTAATATGGATCGTTGTACTCTCTCTTGTAGAATAATTGTACTCCAACCAATCCTCTGTTGTAACATCCCTGGTTGAAAAATCATGTAAAAATATATAAGGCCGCAGTCATGGGACACATATTCCAAGATGAATGGTGGGAGAGACATCCTTGATATGTTGTTGAATGTAAGTTTTGTGGTGCTAATTTCAACTTCAGATTTAAAAATAAATGCTTGTCAATTGCTTCATGTGCATGGTTCTCTTATGGTGTTTGTGATTGGAAACAGGTAAATTTTTATCAAGTTTTATGTGAAATACATGATAAAAATAGCATGAAAAATAAGTGCTTAACAATAGAAAAGCAAATTATAGCAGGCCATCAACATGACCACTTAACACAATGTTTTGATGAAGGAGTTCACCCCTCATGGGTTACATCTCCTTGGTCCAGCTTCCATGGTTTGGGCCTCTGTATTAGATCAATATGGAAAAATTGATGTTTACAAAGCTATACTACTCCTGGAACCTACTTGAATGTGTTCAAAATTCTCCAATTATCTAGGAACAACTTTTCTTGAGCTCCATTTCATTGAATTTTGCTCCAGTTATGACCAAAAATACTTTTCCCTAGAAAACCCCCTCTAAAACTAGAGGAACTCTAGTTAGTCCCGCTAAATTTGGAGGAATCTTTGAATTTGGTAGCTTTGCTGAATTAAATCGTGGGTTAATTAATGCTAAACTATATTAATTAATGGTTAATTTAGTTTAGCGCTAACATTGCGCATTTAAATGACAGAGTTAGGCTTAACCGTTAGAGCTGGCAGTTTGAGTGGACACACGTGGCATTAAATATGAGTGCTTAGGTGCATTATCCACATGGTTTTCCTAACCGTTACCATAGGCATTATGTTATGGCATGTTCACATGGGAGGGCTAGCCCATGGGCTGGCCCTCCTAACCCCCAACTATAATGACATTAAACTTTAAATATGCATAAAGGGCATAATGGTTAAGAAACAACACATGGGTGCAATGATATGTTATGGATTTTGCTTGGAGTAGGTCCCGGGATCGACCCCCAATCCTGCCAAAAAATTTTGGTAAAGCACCCAGTGGGTCCTTTGGGGAGGGACACGTGGTCATCTCTGGGCTTTCCACTTGTCCCCTCCTCATTAGTTTGTTCAAACCAATAAAAAATTTCTATGTCACCACTTGCAAACGAACCTCCATCTAACACATGGCATAACCTGATTAAGCATTGATTGATGTTGAGTCTGCCCAGTCACCTGCCACGTCAACAGTATGGATTGATTACTATGCACATTTTGTTTGCAAAATTTCTTCTATTTGGAAAAGTGGACAAAACTCATTATCTTCCTCATACGAACTCGGTTTTCAGTGGAACAAGTTGTGTTGGGATTGTTTCGCAGAGGCGGACATGGTCGTTTAGGTTTCAAGCCATTATGAGAAATTTGATTTTTGAACTAAATACTCAGCACCTGATCATTCCTCCCCACTAGAATCCTTTTAGACCCCAAAATATACTATCAATTTTTCAGTAGGTGAGGGTACATCTCCCTCACCTTCTCAATCTCCAACCATTTGGCTTAGAAGGCTTTTGTCCCTTGAGTCTCACTCTAAGGTACTTGACATTCCCTCTCTTTGAAGTTTTGGTTCTTCTATCGAGTATGATATCTTGCTATAGCTCATCTAGATATTCTACCAAGAAATCATCTATTGAACAAAGCTAAACATGCTCTCCTTAATCATCAATCAAAGGATGCTTAAACAATCTCAAATTCTCAACATTAAAAACAGAGTATATTTGCATATAAGGAGGAAAATCTAGCTTAAATGCATTGTTACCAATCTTTTCCAGAATTTTAAAAGAACCATAATGGATTGGCTTAAACTTTTTACCTTCCCCTTGAAGTCTCGCTTTGCTAATATATAACCAAAATTCATTTCCAACTTGAAATTTGTGATCAACATAGTGATTGTGATGCCTTGCCTTGTAGCTGCTCTGACTTCTTTCAAGTTGTTAGTGTATTGTGTGATCTATAAATTGAATTTTCTCAATGAACTTCCTTGCCTTATCGATGTCTCTATGACCATCGATGGTGACATCTTTCTCAAATATGAAGTCCAATGGTGATCTTTGAAAGTACCCAAAACATACCTCAAATGGCAATGTGTTTGTGGAATAATGTGTTGCCCTGTTGTATACATGATGTATGTAATGCAACTATTCATCCCACAACTTGGGATGTTTGCTACAATATCCTCTAAGAAGATGAATGGATGTCATGTTGACTACCTCGGTTTGTCCATCCTTTTGTGGATGAAAGGTTGTACTCTTCTTCAACTTAGTCTCCATCATGTCCCACAAATTTGAACAAAAAGTCCCAACAAATTGAGAATCTCGATCACTTATAATGGAAGTAGGAAGACGAAAATGAACACAAATGTTTTGGAAGAAAAGATGAGCTATTTTTTAGCCGTAATTTTATTTTTACATGGTGTTAGAATACACATCTTGCTGAACCTGTCTACAAATACATACAAGTAATCATGACCTTTCCTTGACAATGGAAGACCTCCTACAAAATCCATTGAAATACTCTCCCATGGACGTGAAGGTACCAAAAGTGGAGTGTACAATCCTAGTTTCCTATTGTTAGGATTACTTGTTGCACACAAAGAAAATCATCTAATGAAATGAGATACATTATCAAACATTTGTGGCCAATAACAATACCTTTGGAGATTCACTACTGTCTTACCTACACCAAAGTATCCAACAATCAATCCCTCCCTGTGGAATACATAACTTTCCCAAGTGATACAACAAACTGTTACGCACATGGTAATCTAACTCTTCAATTTGGTTTCCTTGACTCAAGCTTGCATTCACATCTCGAAAATCATTATCATATGCATATTTCTCAATCTAACTTTCATGCAAAACATAATTATGCTTGAGTATAATAGATGAATTTACAATAGTCCTAGAAATCATATCAACTACCTTATTGTAGATTCCCTTTTTGTACTTGATAACCAAATGAAATTATTGTAGAAAACTCATCCATCTGAAATGTTGTGATTTCTACAACTTTGACTATGACTGTAAGTACTGCAATGTTTGATGGTCATGGATAATGGTCTCCTTCCCCATCAAGTAGTGTTTCCATTTTTTGACACCTTTTACCAATGCATAAATTTCTTTGTCATAAGTGGGATAGTTAGTCACAGCTCCATTAGAAATTTCAGAATGAAATGAAATTAGCTTACCATGCTGCATAACAAATGCTCCCATGGATAATCACTAGCATTGGTTTGAATCTCAAATGGTTGTCTAAGATCTGGAAGATCCAATACCAGTGCTGATCTGATCTTTTGCTTTAAATCATCAAATGATTTATGTTGTACATCTTCCCAATGGAAGACTTTCTTGACACTAGTCAATGCTTGTAATGGTGTTCCAATGGAAGAAAAATTAGCAATAAATATCCTCCAATATTGTGCTTCCCATAGAAATATTCTTACCTTGGTAACTATATTGGGCTTGGGCCAATTTCAAAATGACCTGAACCTTAGAGGGGTCTATCTTCAATTCACCTCCTCCAACAATGTGTCCCAAATACACTAAATAAGTCTTGCCAAATTCACACTTTGACATCTTTAAAAACAGCTATTCTTTTCTCAAGACATCAAGTACATTGTTCACATGCATGACATGTTCTTCTCTAGATTTTCTGAATATGAGAATATCATCTATGTAAACAATGGAAAAGTCATCCAGAAATGGTCTCAATACATCATTGATAACTCTCATGAAAGTAGCTAGAGCATTTGTAAGACCAAAAGGCGTAATAGGGCACTGAAACAATCCTTGTTTAGTTTTAAATGCAGTTTTCCAAATGGCCTCTTCAACTATTCTAACTTGATGATAACCACTTCGTAAATATAACTTAGTGAAATATTTTTCATACCTCAATTGATCAAGAAAATCATCAATTCTAGGCAGTGGATATAAATTCTTTACCATGATTTTTTTCAGTGCACAGAAATCAACACACATGCACCAAGTCTTGTCCTTCTTGGGCACCAAGACAATGGGTGAACCACATGGTGAAGAGATGGACATATGATAACTTTGTTCAGAAATTCTTTAATTTTCTTCTTGATTTGCATGCTCTCCATAATTGACATGCGATACATGCCAATGTTTGGAAGTGGAACATTCTGCTGTAGTTGTGTCTCATGCTAAACTCCCCTCTTGGGATGTAACCCATTTGGTTCCTAAAACATCACTCCATGCTTTCTTACCACATCAAACAAATCAGATTTCAATTTTTCATCACAACCTTCAAAAGATTCATAATCAGTATCATTCTTTTTCTTGATCATGAGAAGCACAAAATTTTAGCTTGCACTTACTAGTCCCTTCATCTACCCTGCATTAACCAAAGAAATGTTCAATTTTTTGCGATGGGCTCTTACAATCTACTCCATTCCATTCTTAAGTAATGAGTATTTGTTCTCATGGTGATAAAATACTACTTTCCTATCATACAAATATGGAATACCCAAAATGATTACTCAAATGTCAAGTGGAACTACATATAACTCAACCTCATCAATGAACATTTCAGTAATGGCGAACTTGAATAAACATTTCCTTATAACCCGTAAATTTGCATTATTGAATATCCAACCCAATGGATATGGCTTACGCTAAGGTACAATTTCAAGGTTAAGACTTTTGACCAAGTCTTCTGAAATTAAGTTTGATTATGACCCACTATCAAATAATGCATCAATCTTTGTATGATTTGAAATTACCCTAACATGGAACAATTCTATTCTTGATTCTTCACTTGGAGTGTTGTTCTAACTATGTGAGGAACTAGTACTTGCAACAACTTCTTTTGCTTTTGTAACCATGACTAAAATCTTGGTCTCATCACCAGAATCTGATCCAAGGTCATGTTGTGTGGTAGCGGTCATCTTTTGTATTCCCTTATTGTTTGGTTTCTTAGGCCTTAGTTCAGGATGTAATTTCCAACAATGGGCTTCATCATGCCCAACTTTGGAACAATGTCGGTATATAGTTTTCTCCCCTTATTTCTTCACACGTGCATTCTTATTTCCCTTCCATTTTCCTCCCTTCTCTTTCTCCTTACTTGTGAATGGCTTCTTCTTACTACCCTCTTCCTGAATGTTCTTTCCCCTTGCTTCAAGGTGTGTGGCTTGCACACATACCTCATCCAAATTACTTGGATTGAACATAAGGATACTATGTTTTAAGTAGGAATGTAAACCCCCAATATGTTTCAACAGCATATCTTGGGAATTCAAGTTTACTCCTAACAACAAATCCCTCTTTCTAAACTCTTGGGCATATTTTTTGATTATTTGGCCTTTAATTTTCCTAAAACTATTCCAACTCATAATAGATTTTTTCATACTAGGCTAAAGGATAAAACTGTCTTTTAATTGCAAAAACAAATTCAACCCAAGAAATGGATATCTTACCATGAATTCACATTTCCTCTTGAGTCTTTTCTTTCCACCAGACTAATGCTACTCCTTCTAGCCTCAATGAAGCCAACTGGATCTTTATGTCATCTTCTTGAAGGTTTTGAATTCTGCAATAAACCTCCAATTGTCTAACTATTCTGCATTCACTTCACCATTGTACATGGGAAGTTAAAACTTAATGTCCAATTTGAGTAAGGGAGTTTTTTCCTTTGGGGTTCTTGAATGAGTATGAACGATTTT
>APFE030396739.1:30245-71142 GCA_000404065.3 Pinus taeda | reverse complement strand
TAAACAGATGGCTGTGCCCATACTGTGTCTACACGAGTCTATGATTATGATGTATTATGAAATCATTCTTGTACCAGAATAGTTAGTCCAATAGTTAAAGTTTTGATCTGAGTATGAGAATGCCTACCTCAGCATGATATGATCTTATACATGTATTTTGTGTTGAAAATTGCAGGTTCTGACCAGGCTCTCCACAAGATGATCCTCGAAACGATAAAGTAGTTCACCCTTCCTATATGACTTAACACCCATATCTATTACAGGCTTCATACTTTAGGGGGCAATCTGTTACACTGAAATTTGTCACCATGGCTATCTGCAGTTAAATAGCCATTTTGTCCTCCTTGTCAAGCCTCAAACCTTTGCTCTTCATGTCAAACTTCAAAAAGAGAGAAAGTCACTTTAAAACATGTTTATCTCTGGGTACACAGGTTCTCTCTACCTTGCCTGCGTGTACGCACTCAAAACAAACTGTACCTGCGTACTTCTACGCTCTGTAAGATAAAGGTTGGGTGCGTACCCCTGTAAAGGTCAAAAGGCGCGAGTTTCATCTCTAAAAAGTTACTTGTGGTCACTTCTAGAGCCTTCTAGAAGAGTGTTTGACGTGTATTGAGCGCCTCCCTCCAGATGGTTCATGCATCCTTATGAAAGAGGAACTTATCCCATCAAGAGAGGAGCTACCCCATCCAAAAGAGGGGCTTATCCCATTGATGTTGGACCTGATTAACTTCCTCTAGAACATTATAAATATAGGAATTGGGCCAGAGGAGGGGAGGTTGAAAGCTGAACATTCCAAAGGGTAGTTGCTGCTGGAATTAGGACTTCCTTGTATAAGCTTGTGAGGAGAGATTACCATCATTTCTTGTTTCATTTGGAAGTGGGTGCGCTTATCAAATTAAAGGAAAACTCTTGCTGGACCCTGGGAGGAACTTGCACAACACCAAGGCTCAGGTTGTAATGGTTTCTTTTGTTTCTTATTAATACAAATAAGTCTATTCTTCTCAATGATTTGTTGTTAATGAATTGTTTCATATACTCCTTGGTCTATATGTTGAATATGTTTTGTTTTATGATATATTCAGGTGTTATGTAATCGTTTGATTGTTAGTGCATGCAGGTTTCAGAGTGAAGGAGGAGCTCATCTGGATCGACGAGGCTAGACTACTACAACAGCGTTGGACTTCAGGTAGGATCGAAAAATACTTGGTTTCTCATATGATAATGCATGTTTAGAGAAGGATTGCTCTTAATTGTCTTGTTTGTCACTAGAGAGTCTTAGACTCCTAGGGAGGTTAGTTTTGTCAGCAAAAATAACTCTTTCCGCATGACATAGCCTTTGAGACATTGGCCTTCAGAATGGAAGGTCTAGAAGATGAATTCTACTTGGAGTGTTTCATTAGTGGTCTCAAAGAAGCCATCCAAGCACTTGTCTTGATGCACCACCCACTTACATGGATAGATGCTTGCAAAAAAGGATGTTGAGGTAGAACTTGCCTTAGCTACCCAATCTACTCGTCCAAATTTCGTAACCAAGGGGCATTCCACCTAGGCTCAAGGCCCTATCCAAACACGTAAGGTTCAAAAGGTGTCTCCAACAGAAATGGTTGAAAAATGAAAACAAGGATTGTGCTACTATTGTGATGACAAATACTCCTCGAGGCATAAATACAAGGAGCCAAAATTATTTCAAATTGATGTTAGTGATCACAGCTCATCTAAGGAAGTGCCACCCCTTGGGGGGCTAGAGGGTGAAGTTGAGGAAACTCAATAAGACAATGATCTCATAGCTGTGCTAGATGAACCAATTATACTGCTACATTATTTGGCGGGAATTTTTGTGCCCCAAACTCTCAAAATTAGAGGCTTTCTTAAACATCGCCCTGTAGTAGTGTTGATTGATAGTGGTAGCACTCATAACTTTATCCATAAGTGAGTCACTGAAGTTGTTCATTATTTTGCAAGGGAAATCTCTATTTTCCAGGTCCTTATTTTTGATGGGGGGACAATGAAATGTGAAGGCTGATGAGAAAATATTAAACTTCAGATGGGAGACTACCAACTAAAGACCCATATGTTTTCAATTATCATGGGTGGTTGTGACATTGTCTTGGGTGTTGAATGGCTTCGCACACTAGGCCCAATCACAATGGATTTCCAGGAGTTATATATGAGCTTTAAGCATAATGACCACATTCATACACTCCATGGACACTAGGCAAGTGCTCCTTTTATCATCAACTCGCATTGAATGGAAAAGTTGTTGAAAAGGGGCCATCATGGAGTCATCACCCAGTTTAATGCCATCCAGGCCATAGAATCCACTACTCTTCATATTCATCCTGAGATGCAACATGTCTTAAACTGCCATCAGAAAGTATTTTACAAACCTAAAGAGATTCCACCCTCTAGAGGGGAACATGATCATAGCATCACTTTGGCTCCAGGGGCCCAACCGCCTAATGTGTCCCCATATCAATATCCTTTCACCAAAAAGAATGAAACTGAAAAAATCATCAAAGAACTCCTTGAAGTGGGTGTTATTCGTCCTAGCATTATTCCTTATTCTTCACCAATTGTCATGGTCCTAAAGAAAGATGGGGAATGACGCATGTGTCTAGACTTTTGGGCCCTCAACAAGCTCACTGTCAAAGAAAAATTCCCTATTCTGGTTGTTGAGGATCTCCTTGACGAACTACATGGTGCCCAATTCTTTACCAAGCTAGAGCTTCGCTCTGGATATCATCAAATACGTATGAAAGAAGTAGACATTCCCAAGACTACTTTTCGCACTCATGAAGGCCATTATGAATTCTTGGTCATGCCATTTGGTCTTTGTAATGTTCCATCTACTTTTTGAAGCCTCATGAATCACCTGCTAAAGCCATATCTCCGAAAATTTCTCCTTGTTTCCTTTGATGACATTCACATCTACAACCTCACCTGGGAAAAACATCTTCATCATGTAGACCTAATGTTGCAACTGCTTCGGAATCACAAATTATTTGTCAAATTGTCCAAGTGATATTCTGGCATGGAAGAAGTTGAGTTTTTGGGACACATTGTTGATGAAAATAGCAACAAGAAATGATAAAAATAGAATCCGGAATATTCCAATTTTAATTTTTCCTTGAATTAAAATTGTGAATTAAAATTCGAATTTAGCCTCACCAACTACTTGGAATTAATTAATTAACTAATTATGGATTAATTCATTGGAGAAATTCAAGTTAGAAGTCTTTATGAAGTCATGCAATAGTTATCCCTTAAATTAAGGAGATTATCCATTAATTAAAGATATAAGATTGAGTTATATTTGTGTTGTAAGTAGTTAGCTCAGTTTACTGAGTTAAGTCCAGTTAAATTAGTTCCAAACTGTTTGAGGAACTATTTGTGAGTTATCAGTCTATTGATGCATGCATGCACTCAACTAGCATACTCCAGATAACTGAAAAATCCCCTCACCAGAAGCTCATGCATGTATATTCAGAGAAAGATCCATTTGAGCTAAATGTCAAGGAAAGGTTACTATTAGTTGCATTTGTTTTCCTATAAAGGAAACTCATCCATGCCGTCAAGGTAAGGTTCCTTGAGGATTGCACAATTCTGACAGGGTCTAGGATTAGTGTGAGTGATCAGGCTTCCACTTGGTAACAAGAGGATCACCCAGGAGAAACTGCATAAGGAAATAGGAGCTTGGAGGGCATAGGAGAAGACTTGTGAGAAGATTTTATTATCTGTGAGCATCCAGGAGGATTGTACTAAGAGGTGGCTAGCTGTGAGAGCTAAGGCTTTGTATAAATCTGATGTATTTCCACCTTGTATGATAATACAGATAGTGGGGTTTTTAGTTGAGGCTTTCCCCTGAGAATTTTTTGTGTTCCATGTGTATTCATTCTTCTTCTTATGGTTATATGTGTTCAACTTTGATTTAGCTCGAGCTTTAAACTTTCGAAAGTTTGATAGTAGACATAGATTATATTATTTTTCTTTGTTTATATTGCATTATCGAGATAATCTACAGTCAGATTTTTGATAGAGATCTCAAAGGTAGATTTGCAGAGAATTTTCATAATTTCTACAATTGTGGGTCATGAAGGTGTCAGGGTTGATCCCAAAAAGATATAAGAAATGCAAGATTAGCCCCAACCAAAAACCTTGAAGAGTTTGAGGGGATTCTTCGATCTCACTAGTGACTATCACAAATTTTTCCGTAATTATGGTCGCATTTCTAGACCCCTCACTAACCTTCTCAAGAAAAATTCATTTCTCTGGACTGATGCAGCACAACAGGCATTTGTGGGTCTCAAACAGGCCATGTGTTGCACTTCAATATTGGAACTAACCGACTTCACCAAATATTTTCTGATTGAATGTGATTCTTCAGGTATTGGTATTAGTGTTGTCTTAATGCAGGAAGGTTGACCCTTGGCTTTCACCAGCCAACAACTAAGTGGAAAACATCTAGGACATCTACCTATGAGAAAGAAATGATGGCCTCTTACATGCAATAGATACCTGGAGACCATGCTTATTGGGGCGGCGTTTCCAAATCCGCATAGACCATCAAAGCCTCAAATATTTTTTGGAGCAACGTCTATACTTGCCACAACAAAATAAATGACTGGCTAAAATGTTGGGATATGACTATGAGATAATTTACAATAAAGGGCGTGACAATGTATTAGAAGATGCTTTATCATGCCAATTTGAGGATGAAAGCACCCTGCTATCAATCTCTCTTCCCATACCATATTGGATTGAAGAAGCCCATAAGGAATGGTTTTCACACCCCTCTCTCCCAACTCATTAATAAATTGAGAGCAGATCCTAATTCCTCATTTGGCTACTCTCAGAAGGTTGAGATTCTTCGCTACAAGGATCAAGTAGTGATATCACCGACATCCATCCTCAAAACTCGCATTTTGGCAGAGTTTCACTCATCTCCCACTACAAGGCATGTAGGCTTTCAGAAGACTTATGCTCACACTCATCGTTCTTTATTTTGGACATGCATGAAAAATGGAATTCTTACCTTTGTAGCTAAATGTGATGTGTGTCAATGCCACAAGGGAGAAATAGTCAAGTTACAAGGGACCTTACAACCATTGCCAATCCCTACTTCCGTTTGGATGGATGCTTCTATGGATTTCATTACTGGTCTCCCAAAGTCAAGCAACAAATCCGTCATCACGGTGGTTGTGGAGAGACTTTCTAAATATGCTCATTTTTTCGCTCTACACCACCCATTTACCCCCACTTTGGTGGGTCAAGCTTTCATGGACCAGACCCTCAAACTGCATGGCATGCCAAATTCCATTATGTCTGATCGTGACCTGACTTTCACCAGCAAATTTTGGCAAGAAATTTTCAAGCTACAGGGCACCCAACTCCAACTAAGCACTACTTATCATCCCCAAACTGATGGTAAAATTGAAGTAGTCAACAAATGTTTGGAGACATACCTAAGATGTTTCACTTCAGAAAAGCAAGATCAATGGGTACAATGGCTCCCTTTAGCTGAATGCTGGTATAATACTAACTATCATGAAGCCACCAAGATGACTCCATATGAAGCAGTGTATGGCCAACTCCTACCTTCACCTATTTCTTATATCCCTGGATGCTCCAAGGTGCAAGTAGTCGATCAACTCCTACAAAACCATGCCGCCATGTTAGCTTGTTTCAAATATATCTCCATCAAGCTCATAATCGAATGAAGCAACAAGCATACCAGCATCGTTCAGAGAAAACATTTCAAGAAGGGGATCAGGTATTCCTGTGGTTGCAACCATATAAGAAAAAATCGCTCAAAGAAAAGGGTTGCCAGAAATTAGCTCCCAAATTCTACGGACCTTATCAAATACTTTAGCGCATTGGAGCAGTAGCCTACAAGTTGGCCTTGCCACCAATTTCAAAAATCCATCCAGTCTTCCATGTCTCATGCCTCAAGAAAGTGGTGGGGAACAATTGCAGAATTAAAACCAGTCTACCCGAATTAGATGAGGAAGGTTTACTCTAGCTCCTACCTGAACAGGTCCTCGATACTCGTGAAAGACATCTGAATGGCTACACGAACAAGGAAGTCCTTGTCAAGTGGAAAGACACCTCTCCAAAATATGCGACCCGAGAACTAGCCACTATTCTTTAGCAGTTTCGCAGCTTCAACCTTGAGGACAAGGTTTCTTTTGACGGGGGAGGGCATGTTAGAGTCCAACCCTAACCCCTTTATTTATGTAATAAACCCAATAGGGTCGAGTCATAATCATAGTTAGTTAAAGAGTCAATAAATCCTGTATTAATAATTGTAAGTGGTTGACCCACATTTAAGAAAGGGACCACAATTAGTTGCAAATGGGTCATAATTAATAAATAAAATGGTTAACCCTTGTTATGCAAAGGACCACTAGTTGTTAGGTTGTTGAAGGTCATTTAGCTATAAGTAGTCGTAGTTAGAAGGAAAATATCATTGAGTCTTATTTTGTAATCAAGCTCTACTCTGCTGGAGGTTGCCCCCTCGAAGAGGCAAGTGAACATTGCTTTTATCTCTGAATAATAAAATACTTGTTGTTTTTCTCATTTTATTATATATTCTGGGTTGTACTTTTTTGAATATTTGGTATTATGGAATTTCTCGTAGGTTAAGATCATAACAAAGTCTAATGTTATTGGTGCACGTCATTAAGGCAGTGTTTGGCCACAACCACCGCGCACCCACCCCCCCCCCCCCCCCCCCCCTCCCAATCATGTTGTCACACAAAATATGGGGACCTTAATTAAAATTTAGAAAAACACAAAAAAAATGTTAATAAAATCCCATAACCAAAGTTTAATACTTAGGATTTTTAAATAAACCCAAGTATTAAACCTTGATTATCAAAAAATAAAATTTAAATAGCCCCCGAGACCAAGATCACACTTAAGCTTTAAAAGCCTTAAGTATTAAAACACGAGTTATTTAATTAAAAAACATAATAATTAAAGTTTTTTTTTAAGTTTAAATTCTTTATAACTCTACCATAACCCCCGCATCACAAATCAACATAACAAAAAATTCCATGGTAATACCTGCGGCCCCTACCCAATTGCGATATGTGATTTTACACTGGACCTGGCAGTGGAATTAATATAATTCTAGAAATCCCAACATCCGCAAATCACAATAACCACAGACTCGCATCTCAGCCTTAAACCGATTGGGATTGCGATAACCCAGACATGACGAGGTCATACACTCCATTTAATAAGCCCCTCCTATTTGCACAAATCACAAAAGTTCGAAAGGCTTGACCCTAATCCACACCACCAATTGTGATATGCGATATAATCCCCAGACAGGACAACATTATACACTCCAATCCATAAATTCCCCCACATCTGCGACTATCGCAAATACCAAAGGGTTGTGTCTCATGCCTAATTGCAATTGTGATATCCTACCTCATGCTGATTGTGATTGCGATATGACATCATTAGTGACGTTAGATCCACATCAGATGCCATGTCACCCGTTACTTCATCACCCATGTTAGCTCCCACGTCATCCTCCATGTCATCTTCCATGTCATTATCCACGACAGATGCCACATCATAGTGACATCATAATGACATCATTGTTTGCATCATCGTGCAAATCGCAGATCACAAATCTTTTGGGTTTGTTAGCATTGTGCCACTCTGTTGATTACAATTTGTGATCAGTTAGACCTGATGGGATTATACATTCCAGTTAATGCATCCCCCGCATCCATGCAATCGCAAAGTTCCAAGGGTTATGTCTCTTGCCTCTTCCCAATTGCGATTGTGATTGTGATCTGCGATTAAGCCTGGACCTGACAAGAAAATAAATTGCAATTTATAAATTCCCACATCCATCGCAATCACATAATCCATGGGTTTGATTCATTTAACCTTTTGTTACACAATAATTTGTCACTGGCCTCATATCCCTTGATCTCGAATAAAGTCAGTCTCTGAGCGACATCTTCATTGTGTCATACATCAAATAAATGTGTCCACATCTTCCCAATCATTCAAGAAGATTAACAAGTGCTCTTTAATCCTGAAGATTGATCCTTTTTACCCATGTTTTAATATCATCGCAAGTGAACCTCATTCTTCTTGCGACGATTCTCTCTAATGAACTAGAATATCTCGACGTCGTCGTAGGGGTACATCTGTTCCCTGCGATGGTCGAATTTTAGGGCTCGACACAAGTCCTCAAGATCCTTCTTGTGACGATGGCTCTGAATACACTATTTCCTTGTGACGTCATTGTTGAGTCCTAGTGTATGACTTGCGACGATCCAGATATGGAAAATTAGTTCAAACATAATGCTTCTGGGTGGTTTTGGAACTGGTTTTTGGGTCAAGGAAGTTTGCCTTTCCTCCTCTGGAATGGTGGTTCCACCTTTTGAGAA
This sequence comes from Pinus taeda, assembly GCA_000404065.3. NCBI lineage: Eukaryota > Viridiplantae > Streptophyta > Pinopsida > Pinales > Pinaceae > Pinus > Pinus taeda. The sequence goes on along the minus strand of APFE030396739.1, from coordinate 62,725 downwards.
AGATCCCTTGAGGATAAGCTCCCTCTCCCTCATTTATGGAGGCTCCTCCTCTTATGAAAGCACTCCCCATTGCTACGATCAACTAATTTTTGGTATTGAGCAAATTATCTAGCTTTGGTGTGAGTTTGATAGTTTGCAGTGTGAATTGTTGATAGTTTAGCAATTGGTTGTGGATTTCCTTAGCCTTGTACTAGTGATTTTGAGTGAGAGAGAGAGTTATCATCTACTTTGGAGACCCTTTTGAGAGTGAATTCTTGAAGAAACATACTGGTTGGACCCTTCGAGGAAGCTTGCGATGTCAAGGCTTGGTTGTAAGCTTTGCTTTTATTCATTTTAATACAATTAGTGGTGATTTCCTATGACTTGTGTAAAATATACTTGATAGCTTATGGTTCCTTGACTCTGTAAGTAAATAGATCATTGTTGTACTCTGTTATGTGTTCTGTTGTTCTCTTGTGTTGTTTCAGGTAAATAGCTCATCGAGGAGAAGGAAACAATCGCTGAAGCGGCACAACAAAAGCTCCATCAAACACCGGTTTGAGGCAGGCTCTTTCAACAATGACTATTTAAGGAAATTAGTTGTTGTTTTGTCTTGTTTTGTCTTGTTGTGACTAGACCCACTCTAGGGCTAGAGGGGTTGCCTCTGTCCACAGAGGAAACATTACTTACATCACACCTTCTACATAAGCTTTATTGTGATTGTGATATGAAAGATGAATGTCGATTGTGATATGATTTGAGAAAGCCCCCTTTGGATTTTCTTTGGAGTATTCCTGGTCTTAAAGCGGTCGATTATTCTAAGTTCTACCACTAGTATAAAAGCAATTGCGATTGGTATTTCTTGCGATTTAATTAAAACCGCTAAGCCTCCCCTTTTCATCAACATCTGTTTTGTGATTTGCAATAAGACCATAAATTCCACCTCTCTTATCACAAATATCACTCTACATTCCTCTCCATGATCGTTGTGTGCGTGATTTATTACGCTCTACATTTTTATCCTGATTTCCTACAAAACCTTATTTGGTTAAAATGAAACTCGCTTATCAATCTCATTTATTTTTATCTCATCAATTCTTTTTTTTCGTATTCAGGTTCATGACAGAAGAGGACAGATGTGCTGATAAGTGGTGGCTCAATTCAAACAGACAGACAAACATCCAGATAATCCAATGGAACAAACAAAGCTGATGAAGACAACAAATCATATCCAAAAATTCCTACCAATTTTTTTTTTTCCTTTAAGTGTTATTGAAGGGATCTGCTTAAATGCCCTCAACGCTATGAAAAATACATTCAATTTTTTTTCTACTATTTAATCTTGCTTGTTGTATGAAATAAAGGTCCAGAATTCGAAAGAGAAATCCTTGGAGGCTTGCATTATTGTACCTCTTAGTATTTTTAATAGAATGATAGGTCCTTCCAAGATCTTGGAAGGAAGCTTGTAATACTGTAACTATGGATTATATATATTGGTGGAGAAGCTCTTGTTCATAATGCACTGTTGCTGAAAGGAGGAGACATTTTCTGCAAGCAGAGATCAATTACAAACTCTAAAGGATTGTGCACTATTGTCGTTCTATGAGAATCTGTAATTTGATTTCATTTATTAATAAAGGATCATTTCAATTAATGGTGTTTAACACTATTGTTTACAGGATTTAACTAAAAAAAAATCTTATTTCAATCTTTCAATTTATATTTTGAATGTATGAGTTAATAATCAGATTCATGAACTATTGTTGAATCCTGAGTGTTAATTCATTTAAAAGTATGCTTAGACTATTCTACAGGCTTAATTTTAGATATAATACGAGAGTTGAAGTTTGCATAGGAATAGATAGTTATACTCTTAGATCGGAAAGCTATCTTCCAATTTAGGATAATAATTGTTTGATTGCATACATGATGTCTTATTTGAACTAATTCAATAATTCATCATTAATATTTGTAGTTCTTATGCTTATGATAAATAAGGAATTGGATATATTTTCAATAGGCACTTATGTAACTATTTAATAAGTGTTTAATTGCTAGTATTTATGTTAATGAGGAATTAGATCTTGTGAGCTATCTCCTTGATCTAAGTCCTCCATATTAATTCCAATTCTTAAAGCTTCTTTTCCCATTACGTTAAGTTGGCTCTCAATTGAGAGAAGGGTGACCCTTTCCTTCAATCCAGAGAGGTTAGATTAATTGAATTGTAGGCTTAGTCTTGCATGTATTATCATAGATATTACATTTTAGAATCCCTCTTTTTAAAGAGACAAAACTTTAGATTGGTTTGGTTATTCCACAAAAACAACTTAAGGGTCATTCTTCTTGCCTAGTCAGCTATAAGAATTGATCGATGTCCCTAGATATTGGTAGTTAAATATATATTGTAAAACTGATAATAATTGGGAAAAGGTGACTGGACCTAGTTAGTCCAGTCCGAGCCACTATTCCAAATGGAAAAGGAACTGCTTTAAGGTTTGGACCGGGTTGTTTCCCCCATGTTGGTGCAGCGATTTTCAAGGCATAATCATAGGGGTACATACCACTATTTGTTGTTGTGTCAATGGTTATTTTACAATCATCATTTCCTTAACTATCATTGACACCTCACTATCACTGTTATAACACTATATCATATGTCACTATGTTTCAATTAATACAACATCCCACCATAGATTATTGTCATATAGAAGGTTACTACAGTCATCCTCCTGAGTCACTGTCATGCCAATGTTTTTTTGTTACTGCTAGACAATTGTCGATTTCAAGAATTCATTGTAACAACTTGCAATATATATAAGGTCAATTGTTTACGCTTTTGTCCACATTCAACAGTAAATAAATTGTTGCACATTTTTAAATCATCTTCAATCACTGAATGTTATTACTCTTCAAGCTATGGACTTCAAATAAGGTCTATAACACTTTAAGGTATCTCAAGATGTCTTCTCCAATGTGTGTCACAACAAAAACACTATCAAATCATTGTCTTATATAAGACTATTGTTATTGCCATGTCACATATCTACTCAAACCTGCCTTCAAAGCATCTTTGTATGGTGGATTCTGACATCAACATATGTAGTTGTCAAGTATTGTCTTTGTTGCTTATTAAGGTCAAGACTGCCATCAATCCAAACCCTAGCAAGGATTTTCTATGCTACTTTTGTCAGATATAGATAAAAGGTTTGCAGCGTGAGAACTATGAATAGTAGTCCTTTGTCTATTCATATTGTTGCATACTGAGGAATCCCTTGACAAAATTACTATCTTCTCTAATTGTTATAATAATGACGTTGTAGTGAAGCCAACTTTAGCACAACATTATTCTTGAATAACTTGCATATTGTAGAGTTTGAATGCTTCAGAAATTACATGCTTTACAATCAACAATACGTATGAATAGACCTTGAAACTTTTAGATTCAAATGTCAGAACTTTGAATCAACTATCTGAATTATTCATATTTAATGGTACTGGGCCATAGATGAATGAACTGATGACCAACAAATATAAGGTTATAGGTAGGTCTGTAATTCATGTCTTAAGCACAGAAGAATCTTGATATAAAACAAGTTGTAAACATCTCAGTGCAGATCTGAAATAGGTCTAAAATATCCATATTCCATTGCCCTAACCACAAATGACTTAAGTGCTTCAAAGAGTTGTAAAAAATTCTTAGGAAATGTTCAAATATTCTGCAAGATAAAATGACTTCTTTTGTTGGTTCCTTCAAGGATTAGATTGGTATTCCATAGAGACGAGGGCTTATGCCACAAATCTGGAAGTGGCATCAAGTGTTCATACAATTTCTTTTAGAGTCGAACTGTCAATGAATTGCGATACCATTGAACCTAAGAGATCAACAAACTTAGATGAAAACTTTCATGCTCAGTAATAAATCCCTAATGAGGGTCAAAATTATAACAGGTTTCCAATAATTTGGCATTTAAAAGTTTTTCAAACAAGCCCAAATGGATCCTTAACAATAATTACTACTCCTTGTTCATCGATTCATGTTAATCACGGAGATTAGACTGTTTATAAAAAATTATGATGCATGGAAATATTTTAGTTTTTCTTGGACGAATATTTCATAGAAATATTGCTAATTTCTGTAGCCCTAGCTCTATTTAGAGAGGAAGACAAAAACCACACTGTTCTGCAACGAAACTATTGGTCGCAGAGGAAATCCTTGTGTAAAAGTTGATTCCTTGAGAGGTCAAAATTCTACTCGCAATTACGAAAACAAACTAGATACCAAGAGATCCAATGCAAATTGATGCATGGGTAAAGAAGTTGTTTCAAAAATATTAAAAAGCCTTTGCTTAATGCTCAAAACTTACACAGATTGAGATCCTTCCTGCCATAGATGGAATACGAAATTACTCCACGTGTAGAGAGGGACGAAATTTTTCCACGTAGTTGAATGATTACTTTCTCTCTTGCTTGTCATTTCCCCTGTGCTCTAATACCATGTTAATTTTAACATGTTCTTTTCTTGAACAATTACATCAATGAATCATATGATTCGCAAGATTAATTCCATTTCCTTTAATAGCAATCACATAAATAATTACCCATTGATAGTAAAAGAAGAAAGAACATGAGAAGATATAAGAAAAGGACAAACATAGACAATAGAACTCAGAAATTTTCATAAGCCGAGGAAAAACCCCAAGATGGGGAAAACCCTTGATCAGATATTCTTATTATTTAAATCAAGTGTTCAGAAGAGAGAGTACAATAAGTCAAAATGACTTGCCAATTTCTGTAGATTCATTATTGTTGTCTTAAACAAGATGATGATGTAATTGAAATTATGGAATATTGGTTAGGGTTTCTTTAAGATCATCGTTGTCCCATTAGCTGTCCCAACAAGTTCCTTACTTTAGTTGTAGCCTTAAAGGGAATTAATGGTGATTCCTTTCACTATCCTTTAGCACTAATTTTAACCCTTACTAGGATTCTCGTGCACTCTGTCTAAGATGATGAAGCCTACAGATTTTACTAAAGCAATATCTCTGAAGTATGGCTAGAGAAAATGGGAAAGATATTTCTCGAATCAGCATGGAGTCAATACCCAAACTCGGCCAGACATCAAAATATTAAATTACCCAAACAAATGGCTAAGTTCTGTGACTGCTTAATTGAGGAATCTCGATCTGTGATTTAACTACCTCGACCTTCTGCTAGAATAAGATAGCCCAAAACACCTCTAAATTCCTCAGCCTACTACTAGAAGAAGATATCCCAAAATACCTCTAATTGCCTTAGCCTCCTACCAAAAGAAAAAAACCCGCTAGCCTTTCTTCCTTCATTGATGATCCTCTATGGCTATTCTAGAGAGAAGAATCATGAGATAGATGATTGAAATAAGTATGTAGGCACTTCTATATATAATAGTTGACGGAGATGAAGTGACATGACTATTGGGCTTGGTGAGCTGACATATAGGAGAGGCTGACCTTGAAAATTGCTTATGAGAAAATAAAAATTTAAAATCGCACTTCTGCTTGTCCAAATGAGATGATCTTTATCTCGGTTTTGGTCTTCTTTAAAAGAGGATTCAATGGAATGATTATCGCCATCAACAGAGCTGAAGAAAGTGGAATTTGGCCTTAGTTTCCAATTTTTACACAAACAAATGAACACTTTCAACAAGAATATAAATGGGGCAAATCATAAATTGTATTAGCTTAATATGAAGGATTTTACAAGGAAAATCTATTAGAAACATGTGATTTATATCAAGAAATATAGTGGACCAAATTAACCCTCTAAAATGATGATATAACACTCCAGAAATGATCTCATCCCATAAGGAAAACTCAGCCTGGAAAATAATAATATTTCGGTCTCTTCAACAATTAACCATGGACTCAGCAATTGGTAATGAAATGGCTCCCTCCAACAACTCACACTAAATCAAGATGAAGTACTCGACCTCCTCTAAATAAGAAACTCACCCCATTAAACATAAACAAATCGACCTCAAATATATAGGTAACTTGACCTATTGATAACTAACAATTTATCCTCCAACTAGTTAAACAATTCGGCTCCCTAAATCACAAGCAACTTATGTTGATCAATGGTTGTCATTGATGTCAACCCAAGTAGCACCATGGGCTACCTTTATCTTGCATGGGCATTTTGAATTGACAAATTACTCTATTTTGAGTCAAGGATCTTCTATGTGGATTCTACTTGTCGAGATGTTTCTGTTGATATAGGGCGCACCAAGTAATTCTTCACGGTTTGAGAGATATTCATGTTTGAAGTTAGTAACCCCAGTTAATGGGCTAAAACCCTATGGGGTTGTGGCATGGAACTCATAATTGCTTGTGGTCATTGAATAGTCAATAATCAATAATAAAAAAATTCTCCTAAAATCCCTCCAACGTTCACCTGTTGAGGACCCTCTCAACTCAAGACATTCTTATAAATAATGACCCTCATATCCTCCTCTAGTAGGAATTTTGTGGGTTCAAATAGGCCATCATGGCATTGTCACTATAATATATATATATATATATATATATATATATATATATATATATATATATATATATATATATATATATATATATATATATATATATATATATATATATATATATATATATATATATATATATATATATATATATATATATATATTGTGAAGCTTCAAAAGCTGAAATTAAAACCCATTTCAGCCGAAATCTTGATGAACCTCGTGACTTAAGTTCAGATCTTGGTTGGCTATATTTTTGGAGATATGATCTGAGGAAGTTAGGGTTTTTGTAGGCTCCAAAATTCCATGTCAAACAAGTGATGTTGGGAAAATCATCATAACTTTCTCTCTGAGAATTTGTCAGACCAGGAAGTAACTCCTCAACCAAAATTGATTCGTGTTTATTCCTTCAGGTAGGTCTTTATTATATACATGAGGGAGAGACTGTTCACTTCATCTCTTGATGACTGTTCATATTACTTATTTATTTATTTACATTATATTCACCCAATCCTGATGATTAGGTGTCAACATTCCCCTCCCCACCCCCCTTAATCTGAAAGGATGTTGGTGAGTCCAAGTATCATTCTGAATCGTTCAAGTTTTTCTCTTCCAAGCACTTTGGTGAAGATGTCTGCAATTTGCTCATTAGTGGAACAATGACGAAGATGGATTGTTTTGGCCTCAACATGATGTCGAATCAGATGATATTTAGTATTGATGTGCTTTGTTCGATCATGGAACTTTGGGTTCTTGGCCAACTTTATTGCAAAGGTATTGGCAATCATGAGTGGAGTTGATTGTACTTGTTTTACTTGCAAATCTTCAAGAATTTTCTTGAGCCACACAATTTCTTTTGTTGCTTTAGTTGCTGCCATGTATTCTGCTTCTGTTGTGGAATTTTCTAGAACTGATTGTTTGTGTGATCTCCAGGAGACAGCTCCTGATCCAAGACTCATGGCATATCCTGAAGTAGATACCCCAGTTTCTTTGTCTCCATCGAAGTCTGAATCAGAGTATCCAATCAAGCTGAAGCCATCCACCTGTGTAGACTTGATTCCAAAGTCTTGAGTTCCCTTCAAGTACCTTAGAACTCTTTTTGCAGTAGACTAATGTCCCTCACAAGGCTTTTGCATAAACCTGGAGAGGATTCCAACAAAAAACGAAATGTCTGGTCTGGTAGTATTTAGGTAGTTGAGACTTCCTACAAGCTGTCTATACTTTGTTGCATCCTCAAATTCTTTTCCTTCAATAGATGTGAGCTTTAAGTTTTGTTCCATTGGAGTAGTAAGAGGATTGCATTCTGTCATGCCAAACCTGTTCAACAGATCTCCAATGTATTTCTTTTGAGAAAGAAATATGGACTTTGGATGTTGGGTTACTTCAATGCCAAGATAGTAATGAACATACCCAAATCAGTCATTTCAAAACTTTTTTCCTAATTCTTTCTTTATGGATGCAATATAACTTTCATTGTTCCCTGTCATTAAAAGATCATCTACAATACCACAAGATATACAACTATTTTTCCAACTTTCTTGACAAATAAAGTTGCATCATCAAGATCAAAATGATTGAAGTTGAGTTTCAGAAGATGCTCAGTTAGCTTTCATACCACGCTCGTCGTGCTTGTTTGAGGCCATACAAGGACTTCACAAGTTTGCATACTTTATGTTCATGTCCTTTCACAACAAATCCTTCAGGCTGGGACATAAAAACATTTTCTTTTAGATCTCCATTCAAGAAGGCAGTTTTTTACATCCATTTGATGGAATTTCCAACTGTTCTGAGCTGCTAGTGCAAAGAGTGTCCGGATGGTGGCCCATTTTGCTGTGGGGGCAAAAATTTCCTCATAATCGACCCCTTCCTTCCTGTGCAAAACCTTTTTCCACAAGCCTAGCTTTGTGCTTGTCAAGTGAGCCATCAGCTTTGTACTTGTTTTTGTAGACCCACTTGCAGCCAATTTGTTTGGTTCCAAATGGAGGATCAACCAGCTTCCAAGTGTCGTTCTTTATGAGGGCATCATACTCCTTTTGCATTGCTTCTTTCCATGCATCATGAGAAGCGGCTTCTTTAAAGGAAGTTGGTTCAAAATCTGTAGACAAGTTCAATGCACAATCATAAGAAACATCCATATCAATAGGTGAATTAGAGTCATCTACATCACCTCCATTTTGTCGATTTGCATTTCTGGTTCCTGTTTTCCAATTTCATCAGGATGAACACTTTTAAGTGTCTTTGTCAGCCACTTTGGGGGACCTTTTTGAGATGGTCTAGGCTGCTCTGTTGATTGAGTTGGGAGTGAATCAAGATTGAGTATCCCAATTCTATCAATTACATCACCTAAAGCATCATCCGTTGTTGGAGTTTCAGTCGGGGGAGAGTATTCTTCAGAAGAAGATTCCACATGTTGATCTAGTATAGGAATCCCCCCTTCAAGATGTGGAATCTGATTTCAAATTCTTGAAATGATTTCATTTTTGCGAATCTATCCAAGCAATCAAGTTGCCGCTCAACAACATTGTCAGATTTGGATGATTCGAGAAAAATTACATCTCTAGATATAACAAACTTTTTATTTTCTTCATCATAGAGGCGGTATGCTTTGGAGGTGTTTGAATACCCCCCAAGAAAATACACTTACGACTTCTAGCACCAAGTTTGTTTCTATGTACCTTTGGTATCAAAGCATAACAGGTGGAACCAAAAATCCTGAGATGTTTGACCGAAGGAACATGTCCATACCACAATTAATAAGGAGTCTTGTTTCTTATAGCACTAGATGGACATCTATTCTTTATATATGCAGCACATAGAACAGCATCAGCCCAAAACATTATCTTTACATTTTTGAAAAAAAAGCATGGATCGTACCATATTCAAGATTGTTCTATTCATTCTTTCAGCTACACCATTCTGTTGGGGATTAGAAGGCACAGTTGTTTGATGTTTAATCCCATGTTGGCGAAGATAGTTTTCAAATTCATTTGATGTATATTCTTTTCCATTATCAGTGCGAATAGACCCAATATGAGATTGTGCATCATTTTCAATTCATTTATGAAAATTCTTGAATGTTAGGAAAGCATCAGATTTGTTCTTCAATAAATAAACCCAACACATTCTGGTGTAGTCATCAATAAATGTCATGATATATTTATTTCCATTTGCAGAAGGAACAGGCATTGGACCACATAAATCTGAATGAATAAGTTCAAGCTTACTATGTGCTCTTGAATGTGAGTCATGAAATGACTGTTTGTTGTGCTTTCCTAGAATGCAAGCATCACATTGCTTAAGTTTTCTAGGAATTGTAGGCAAACCAGCCACACCATTTTTCTTCAATAAACGGAGACTGTCATAGTTTAAATGTCCAAATCTAGCATGCCATAATAAACTTGATGGAAGTGTACCTTCTTCATGATGAGAAATATATGAGAAATGTTGTGCATGAGCATATGTTCCTTGCAGTTTGAGAAGTCTTTATTCTTCTATTCCCCTCATGACAAGTGAGTGATCAGATGATTTTCTCACCTCAAGGTTGCCATCAAACATATGAATGGAGTGACCTTGCTGGCAGATGTGGACCAAGGACATCAAGTTTCTCTTGAGCTGTGGGAGATATAAAACATGATCAAGAAGAAATTCTGAGAGACCAGGTAGTTTAAGCTTGATTATGCCAAGCCCTGATGGCTTGATTTTTTACTGATCTGCAAAGTAAACTACTCCATCAACATTGTGAGTGAAATCTTCAAAAACGTCTTTTCTACGAGTCATGTGACAGGTTGCTCCTGAATCAAGTAGCCAATCATTTTTCTAGGAAGCAAGTGAAGTGTTAAACAAATCTTCATTTACTCCAATGTTGCATTGTGCCTCAATATAGTGAGCGGATTCAGGTGCTTTACCTTTGTCTGTATCATCAGTTTTACCTTTCTGTTGGTTTCTTCTCTGCTCAATTTTGTCCCATGGTAGCTTGCATGTAGAGGCATCATGTGATCCATTTCTTTTGCAGCGAATATAATGTAAATATGCCTTTTCTCCTTGAGAATGTCTGCCCCCCCTGCCTCTGAAGTATCTTCCTCTTCCTCTTCGTCCACCTCTTCCTCTTGTAGAATCTTGAGCAGGATATTTGTCTTTATTAGCCAGGCACACAGTCTCTTCAGAAGATTCAGGGACTGTCTTCTTTCCAAAGGCTTTTTCTCTTTCAGCAAACTTTTTCACAAGAGAGTCAAAGGTTATATCCTTGATATTTCCATTTGCTTGCAAAGACTCAAGATAATTGGAGTATGTAAGATAAAGTTCTTTGAGAAAAGCAATAAGAGAGATATCCAGCTCAACTTTAGTGGATTTAATATCATGCATTATAGACTTTATTTCAGATGCAAGAGCAAGAGGATCATTATTTTGCAGTTCAAGAGTGAAGAGTTTAATCATAAGTTGGACGACTTCAAGTGCAGAATGTGAGTCATATAGTTCTTTCAGCTTTGTAAAGCTTCAAAGGCAGTTGAATATGATGAAATATGGTGACTCACCTCTTTATTTACAGATGCTGCGATTAATGCATAAGCTTTGCTGTTCTTGTTTTCCCAAATGGCGAGCTCTTTGTCTGAGGTAGGCTTTTTTGGGTCACTGTCTCATTCTCCGACACACACTCCTTTCCACAACTCATTGAAGATGAGAGTGTGTTGTATCATCCGGGACCAATCAGGATAGTTCTCCTTGCCAGTGAGAACTGTTCCTACGATAGAGATGATTGAATGCATTCTGTTAAAAAAAACTTCTGTTGATAAAAAAAAAACTTCTGCTGATATACAGTGAAATTGTGCTCAAAAGAGCAAAAAAATTTCAAATACTTTTATGTACTATGTTTCTTCAAATCCCTCCAATGTTTATAAAAGGATCCTCATCTAATACATCCACCATATTCCATTTTACAAATTCAGTTCATATTCTATTCAACGCATTCAAATATCTACAAACTATTCAATATATATATGCTGGTCAATATATATATGCTGTTCAATATACCGTCACTGCTAACGACAAAGTTGTACGAAGTAAGCGTAGGCTCCTCCTTACTAATTTACGATAAATCCACAAAACTGGCAATGGCATGGATTTAAACAGTGGTCTATCCACAATACCATGTCAGTGGTCTATAAAAGTGGTAGTGCAACAAAGATCCGAGGATCAACGAAGAGCAAGAGACGGCTCAATGCAAACGCCACAGATGCAGTCAAACCACTGGTCAAAGTATTACATTGAAGCATTCACGCCTCCTAAATAATCTTCTATGCATATCAAACAGTCCAAGTCGGCCAATACCTACACCGAATTCATTCTCTTGAAATGATATGTCACTGGCTTCGTGTTATTGAGTCCCCAACAAACAACAGTCGCTTTCCCCTCAACCGCCACAACAGATCTTTGGCATCGAAACTCTGAGGGTTCTGGCCTCGGATACAATAGCTAAACTTGCGCAGGATTCACAAGCTTCACGCCTCCTCGTCAAAAGATTTAAACACAGAGTTACAAGCAATGGATAAAGAATGGAAGGCGTCGTATCAGTGAACAAATGATTTCGGCAGAATATGAATTAGGAGCAAGCTAACAGATAACATGTAACAAGAAAGGCAGTGTCCATTCGCAGTCTCGGCAACAACATGACCTGAGCATGTAATCAAACACAACACAATGCCCATACCAAGAAATGTATAGATAAGCCAGTGAGGAGGTCGATTGTGGGTTCGCGTCCCACCGGGCGTGCCAAATTAGAGGCGAATATCTCCGCCAAATTTAGAGGCAGACCAGAAGAAACATACATATGGCCAAAAGAAGAGCGCAGTCCCGGAAAAGGCCTGCCCACCAGACTACTGCCAGGCCTTAATGCGTTCTCTTGCGAATTCCATTCGAGGAGCAGGCGCCGGAGGTATTTCGAGTCCCCTCAGGATATCCAAGAAGAAAAAAATGAAAAGAAGGAGACCGCTGTAAACGCTGAAGAGCAGCGCGTTATGGACAGAGGTGTCAGGGAATATGAAACGATTTGGGGTCTGAGCGTATGCAAAAATCATAAATAGAATATGTCAGGGTAGCACAGGTGTGGCAGAGAGCAATGGAGCAGATCAGGAGTTACAAAGACATAAAGGGTAAACAGGGAGCTAGCTCTGATACCATGTCAGGCCAGGAGTAACTCCAGTTTGGCAGAAAACTGATACGATTTATTTCATTAGGTAGCTATTGTTATATACAAAGAATGTGACTGCTCAGTTCATCTACTTGATGACTGTTCACATTCCAATTCACCCAATTGCAGAGCATTAGGTGTCAACAGGAGCATGCGGAGTTAAGCTCAAATTAGAGTGGCGCAACGAAAATAGTGAAGGATGAAGAACCTTTGAAGAAACCCGAAAACTATCGCAAGCACTAAAAATGGCGTAAAAATTAAGTTAAGCAGAAGAACGGATAAGTGAAGTATCCATGCACAGTAGCCGTCAGATTGAGAAGACCAACGGTCAGGATTAAATCGCAAGAGTGGGGAAATCGGGATTGCATCGCAATCCTTCAAAGGAAGGAAGCGATTGCGACATGCGACGTATAGCCGGACCCGAAACCCTATCGAATATGGCCTAAAACCTATCGGGTCCGAAATATATGTTGGATCGAAGTTTAAGGTGTAAGAGTCAAGGATCAAGTGATAGCCGATAAGCGATGAGGCCGATTGGGGATTGGTAGATCGACGATCGGAAGTTATAGCGGAAAGGCTCGAGGGAGGTGGACCCGACGATAATTATACTCGCGGGTGTAATGTTTTTGAGTTTCGGCCTATGTGTTCCGACGTAGTTTTCCTTTATATTTCTCTTATTCCCGTCTAATACCGATATATGTGTTGCCCGAGTCTTTTAATGCAAAAGTGATGTTAACAATTCTGATAGTTGCAAATTGGAGTCGGAGAGGTGGTGAGGCATATATGTATGTATGACCCGTGAAGGGAACGATGCCTGATTGCGATAAAGGTAAACCTGGAGAAATGCGCCAAGGCCGTACCAAAGTGGAAAAGGTATGTTTGCGTATATATTTCCTTTGTAATTAGTTTATAAAGGATTAGGCGCGGGTATATGGGATTTTATATATAAGTCCAACGATGGAAGGTTTATTGTGTTAAAACATATGTAACCAAGGTATAAAGGAGGAAAAGGTTATATATGTGCGGCTAAAGGGTTAGCGAAGGTTTTTAAACGTTATGAAGGGTTTTAAAAGTCTCGATAGGAAGAATTATAATGAAAGGCTAAGAAAAGGTAAAGGAAGGTTAAGCGGGGTGATTAATTTTCGATAGAAAGGAAAAGGTGGGTTAATGTTTAGACTTTGTTAAGTCTATGAATCATTCTGCACAAGTATAAAAGAGGGCCTTAACCATTTGTGGTTGAAGATTTGACTCCTTTGTGAGTTAAATACTTGAGACAGATGTGTGGATGCATTTTACATGAATACTGTGGGTGAAAGTGGGGGTAACCCTGCATCACCTCATCCTTCAATTTCTTCATTTATATAGTTTGTTTCTCAAAGACATCTTTTGTCCTGATGTACTTATCGAGTACAAATTCACTAGCTTGTCATACATAGCCTTGGAAGTCTTTAAATTAGCAACAAATGGAACAAGCCGATCTTTAATGAACTCAACAATGATCCTTTATGCTCTTACTTCCCCCTTCTTGTATTTTGCTTGTTCTTGTGTCTTGTCTTTGCTAGGTTCAATAATTTTACCAAGAACATATTCCATTACTTTATGCTCTATAATTGCTAGATCAATGAGCTAACGGGCTTGTTGCTTTCATTGTAGAAAGAACCCATATGACCTGTAGATTCAAACATAGAGCAACAATATGGCACTTACTTGTCAATCAAGAATATTCCCTTCTTTTGATGATGTTTCCAACTATCTCGATGCTTTTAAGATCTTCAAAGAGACTTTAATGATGTCCTAGAAAGATGTCTTCTAGGATCCTCCCAATAACAACTTCAAAGAGTAATGAATGATACTAAGATCCTTGGATGCTTCCTTCAAGTATGTCTTCCAATGAGCCTTTAAATAGATCTCCTTCCAAGAGAGATCAACAACCTCCTTGAAATCTTCCTCTTCGGGCCTTTCTTTGATGAGAGCTTGATGTAGTCTTCTTCTTCTTTTCTTGCAAATGATTCCCCTTAGCAAACACTTCTTGTGTCCACAAGATGATCCTTCCATCTGCCTTCTTGTTTACCTTAGCTCTGATACCATGTTGGAAAATGCAATATGGTAATTATTAATTCAGATTTTCCTTATTCCTTAATACTTGCTCGTGAAATTTATTTATCTTCATGTGTTTCTTAATTAGATCTTTCATCAAACAAATATCAAGATCAAAATAGAAAAAGACAATGGACAAAGAAATTAGGCTCTAAGCTAGGGCAAAACCCCTCTAAGGGGAAAACCCAGAAAATCTTTTCTCTTCTTATAGAATCTGCTTCAAATGAGACAACAAAGACCCAAACCCTAGAGCAAGTCCTCCTCCAGCACCAAGTCAGCCCTCCAAAGAGACATTTAGGTCAAAGTCAAATCAAGTCAACCTGAGATAAACCCTTCCATAATTGCACTTGCTACAAAATTTCGGCCCCCATCAACAAAATTTTGGATCTCATGCACTAGAATTTCGGATGTGCAGTCACTATAGAATTTTTGTTCCCTGCAACTACTCCAAAAACTCGCATATGTGAGAGAAAATGCCTAAAAAATTGTCCTTTTCTCCTTCGCTAGGGTTTTCTACTTGGATTCTTGTCCTTCGCTCTTCTTTCTTCGTCCTTCCCTTGTAGATCAAACTTGTTGGTGATGTGTGTCAAGTGAGGTCGAAGATGTCTTTATATATAGCCTTTCCAAGAGGTCGAATAACCCTCTCTAGGCTGACTTATCTCTGCCAGGGCCAACTTGTGCTAGGAGGCTTCCAAGACTTTCTAGACTCAAAAATAAATTCTTTTACAAATTATATCTTGCCTGGATGGGTCTTATAAACATGATGTTGACTCCTTTGACTCATGACAATGAATCCTATGACCTAACAAACCCTAGAAGCATGAAGAACAAGATTTTAAGTAGAAGACCATCAATAAAGAGCATGAAACCCATGCTTTAAAATAATAGCCTTTTTATTTTCTTCTTTTGTTTGTTACATAAGATACATATTGAAATGAGTACAATAACAATTTTCAAGACCAAAACTAGTTACATTTCCAACATATACAATAGAGGGAGAGCTCCACTTTATAGAGTTAGTCTCCTTATCATACGATAAAATATCATTATTTGCTAACTTAGCTATATGACAAGTCAAACAAATATTATAATAATGGAGTAGTTCAATCTCTTCTAAATCATGGTTGATTAAGTCAAACACATGTGGGCATAATGTTATAGATTTGATACCACTTGTTATAGCTCTAATACCATTTGTTATAGATCTAACCCAAAAATATAAAGATAATAGAAATAAACCCAGAAATAATATGAAATGGTTCTTTATTGATCAACCGTTAAGGTAGGGCAACACCATACATTCACTCCTTAAGGAAGGAGAACACTCCACAAGCCATATGCCTGTTCATACAATAATTCCTTGACATCTCTCAATGGGGAGTCTCTAGCCTCTAATAGGCCTCATACATACAATACCATGGTTCTCTAAATACCATTTATCTAATACCATGGGCCCATTACATTATTACTGACTACTTGTGGTCTTTTACATGATATAGGTTAACCACCTTATTTATTACTATTGCCCATCTCATTATTACATTATTCCCTTGGGTACCTCCTTTTGTACCCCATATTATCCCCCCTAGGTATATAACATTCCACCTCCCTTAACATGTTTCGTCCCCGAAACTTGGGAAGAACACAAATAATAAGATCTACTCAAAAGAGTAGTCCACTGGTACCATGCACGTGCATCTAGCCATCCAAGAGAAAGTTGAACCCTCGATCTCGCTGGTGCCTCACTCGCTTCAGATGGAAGTTGACCTTGGCAGCGCTTCTGTGTGGATGTGTAGTAGGTGGATCTTCGTTCCTCTCTATCTGTCATTCAGGGGTTGTTGTCCTTGTGGCTAATTGGTTGCCATTTTGTTGGTTGTTTTCTTGCGGGGTGATGTGGGTGATGATATGTTGAAGTTTTAACCCACGATGTCTTTTTCTTTAATTCACCCCTTACTGGTGCCTAACTATTATCTGGTGCATGTTGTGGTGCCTGCTGTGGTGTCTTATATTCCAATATTACTTCAACCACTGAGCCCTCATTTGATGTGTTAGCACCTGTAACCTTTTCTGCTTCAACCTCTGTTTGTGTTTGATTGTCGATCATCAAAGGCTCATCATCTGATGTGTAAGTTTCATTAGAGCTTTGTGCTTCTGCCTCTATAGTCTCTGTTTGGGTCTTAGTGGAAATATGCTACAATGTAATTTTCTTCTTTTTATACCAGAGCTTCAGGAATTTCTTCTGCACATTACTATTGATAGTACCCACGGATTCCATGCAAGGATATCCCAAAACAACAACCATGTTATCCATATTTGGAGTATAAAAATCACCATGCAACACATACTTATCCATAGAAAGCTTCAAATCTATGTTGTCAGGAAACGTGGGTTTGGGGATGGGGACGGGGACGACATTTTTGGAAACAAGGTGCGTGGGTTCGTCGGGTAATATAATAATATTAAATTTTAATAATTAAATTTTATTAATTATAAATTTAATAAAATTATAATTAATAAAATATATGAAATTTGAATTTGTATATTTTTTCAACTTTAAACAAGAAAACTTTAATCATTTAAACATGCACATCATTGAACATTCAACATTGACTTTGAAATTTCAAAATTTATCACCAAAAAACTGTTCATTGTCTACATATTAATAAGAATCATGAATATATATGTCCAATGCCATACTACATTCAAAATTTGCTTTAAGGCATCTTCAAACATGAACTAGGAAATTTTAAAACACTAAAATAAAAATACTAAATAGCTAAAGCCTAAGGAACAATGGCTTCCTCAAAGACCAAAAAACTGGAAAGTACAAGTTATTTGACCTCCAATATTATTGCATCCCTTTTTATTAAAAGAGAACTAATAGGTATAAGAACCAAGGCTGCTTCCAGATTGAGAGCGTTTTTTATACTATATATATTTTGAATCATTACATATAAATTCTGTGTTTTTTTTTTAGGCTTGTGGCTACATTAAAGTATAAATTATGGCCACTGGCAGCATATATTTCATTGCTGTCCCACCAAACACACAAGGCAACCCAATAAAATAAAGTTTAAAATGTTGAGTCTTTGAGAACTCAGAATACTTTAGGATTTTTGAGTGTACTCCTGCGTTTGTAGGAAACTTGGCTAGTGTATCTCAGTCAGCTGTGTGTGACAAAATCTGTCCCAAGTTTCACCAAAATCGCTGAGTCTAGCATTTACTTAAGTTAAGTAAATGTTGGACTCGTTGCTTTGGCATTAGACATCTTAGTATCTTACAATGTTACATGTAAATTCTTATTTTATGTTTGAATTTTTGAAATAACTTATAAAGTTATAAGTAGCAAAAACATGTCATTCATGCATGCCGTATCCTAGTATGTATTTTCAAAATATAGTTTTTTTTATGAAGAACCCAAAGAACCCGAAGAAACCAAAGAACCCAACTCGAAGAACCCGAAGAACCCAAAGAACTCAAGAACCCCGAGAACCCAAGAACCCATTAAAGGAAAACAACCCAAATTGTTTTTTTGAAGAACCCGGTTCAACTGGGTAGAACCCGTACCCAAATCCGGTACTTAGGTGTGGGAACCCGGGACGGGTTCGAGAACCCCACCCCCGGGTGCGGGAACCTGTGCAACGTAGCTTAAAATCCTTATAAACTTGGACATCTTCATCGTCAACCTGTGTGTTTTCAATGTGTTTTGCTGGCATTTGTAATTTTTTTGCCAAGTTGACATTTATGAGATTTTGCTTGCAACTCGGATTTATAGACACAATGATTTTCTCCTTCTGAATCAATCGATGAACCTGCAATAAGGAGATACCAGTAGAAAATAACCCCTTACGTGTCTCATTCTTTTTTTAGCACGAGACCATTTTTCCATAAGGAGTTTTTCAAATTCTTCATTCGAAAATTTGGACAACTGTTTAATGCCAAGTGAGTTCCACCATATGGCAGCCTCTTCTTTCAAATTAAGTCATAAGAAACTTTTCCAATATTTCGGATGGTTTTTCTTAAAATCTTTTATGAATTCTTCGATTGTAGGACCATTATCTTTCCCTGTAAAAAATAGAACCGGTATGAAGAGGGTTTTGAAAAAAAAATTCACTCACTTGGCGAAAATTTGAAATGGCCACAATTCCGTCAATATTGCTCAGAATCTCTATTATGACCTATTTTCGGAAATGGAATGACCATTCTGCATCTTCCCATGTGATAGAAATCCCGATCTAGGCACTGGAATTTCAGATCCGCGCTGCAACTCTCCCACCGTCACTAAAAAATATGAAAAAGGAGCTGATTTTAAATCAGCGATATCTCCTTCATTTGAACTCCGATTCCATTGATTTTTTTTTTGAATTTGGGTATTTTTTCACAAATAATCCAGATATGCAATTAGATTCTGCAGATTTTGCACCAGAACGTACAGATCTTGCGCCGCAAACTCGTTGCCCCCAAAAAATGTCTGCAACAACACTGATTTTTAAATCAGCAAGATCTCCTATATCGGACTTTGATTCGGCCGATTTCTTTTTTGAAATCGGGTATTTTTTCACGAAGAATCCAGATTTGCAATTAGATTTTGCAGATTTTGCCCCAAAACGTACAGATCTGATCTGCAAATTTGCCGCCCCAGAAAGTTCCTGCAAAAAAAAAAAATCTCCACTTTTGCCTAAGAAAGTGCTCTGACACCACTTGTTATAGCTCTGATACCACTTGTTATAGATCTAACCCAAAAATATAAAGATAATAGAAATAAACCCATAAATAATATGAAATGATTCTTTATTGATGAAACCCTTAAGGTAGGGTAACTCTCCTTGACAAAAAAATCTTTGTTTGAATTATGGCAAATTTCCTTTATCCCCCTGTCTACATAGCTGGATGGAATGGATATCACTGTGAACTTGGTATAATCCTGAACTTTTGCTGAAGATACTCAAATGTCTCTCATTATCATGTACCCAATTAAGGGGACATGATAAGGGAAATTTGTTAAGGGAAATTCTCAATTTTGCAATTTTGGCGAATAACAAATATTTTTGGCAAATAAACTTACGAAATGGGTTACGAGGGCTCAATATAATTTTTGGAGAGAAAAGAAGGCCAAATTTAGGAGAAAAGAAAAATTAAAGTGATGATAAGTTGTGGAGGTTACCAAATGGATATTGAGCCATGGGAAGAATCAAGCCATGGTATCAAAGCATAGTGTGAGAGAAATCGACCCGTGGTATGAGGAAGGGAAAGCAACAATAAAAGGAAGGCTAGAGCCTCATTTTTATTATTCTATTTGGCATTTCATTTTAAAATTGGAGAGTTTGCTTGAGCTTCTTAGCCAAGTCAATCAGTGTTGTTTAGTACGAAATTCCACCCTCATTTCACAGAATTTCTAATGTCTCCCTAGTGAGGTAATTTGGGGAATCCAATTCAGGATTTTCACAGAGCTTTATTGTAGGTATTCACTCAATTTGCCACTCTTTGGGCGCAGAGACAGTTCGAGTTGCTCATTGGGGAATCAACTATTGTAGGTTGGAGTTCCGACTATTTTGCATGTGATTTTCCCTATTGATGCTGGCGATTTTGTAGAGGAGGGCAGAGATCAACATTATTTGTGGGCTGCAATTTCTCATTTTATAGCTGTGTTGGGGTTTATTGGGGATTTGGAGGAGTTTTCCTTTGGGGAAACTGTGCATTCTTGCAAGAATTTCGAGTGTCTCCCTAGTGAGGTAATTTGGGGAATCCAATTCAGGATTTTCGCAGAGCTTTATTGCAGGTATTCACTCAATTTGCCACTCCTTGGGCACAGAGACAGTTAGAGTTGCTCATTGAGGAATCAACTATTGTAGGTTGGAGTTCCGACTATTTTGCAGGTGATTTTCCCTATTGATGTTGGTGATTTTGTAGAGGAGGGCAGAGATCAACATTATTTGTGGGCTGCGATTTCTCTTTTTGTAGCTGTGTTGGGGTTTATTGGGGATTTGGAGGTGTTTCCCTTTGGGGAAACTGTGCATTCTTGCAATAGTTCGATTTCTGTAGCACTAGTAGACTATGAAGGGCCACACATTGGTTTTGGGGTTTCAGGGACTGGTTGATTCAAATTGAGATTTTTCTGGGTTATATGAGGATTTCGTGGTTAAAATTTTAGAATTTTCAGGGCAATATTCGGGCCTGAAATCCTCATTCTTCTAGCAGGGAAACTTGTTGGTTTAGCTGGGATTTTCGCACTATTTTGTGCATTCTGGGTCAGCTGGAAATTAGCTCAAAATATTTCTATGTTTTATTGGTTGGGGTGTGAGGAGCCTCCATCTAATATTTCAGAATTTTTGGAGCAGATTTGAGGCCTCAAATATTAGTTTGCCCATAGCAACAATAGTAGTAAATTTCTGGGCAGAGTGTACTACTAGTGAGCCATTTCAGTGTGGAATTTTCTTCATTCTCACCTGGGTTTTGTGTGCTTGCTTTAGCAAGTTCATGTGCACACATTCCGCTATATTTTGTACTCAACTTCTCATTGGATATTCAATAGAATGGCTCAACTCTATTATTTCTGCTCAATCGTGTTCTAAAGTTGTTGTTCTTGTGGAGTTTTCAGATTGCATGTTTATTTGTTTGCTGTAGCTGTATTTCTCTAATTAGAATCTTACAGTGGTATTAGAGCATGATCTTGGCTAGTTGTGGGGAAGCTAGCAAGATCATGGAGGTTTTAGATATGAATGCTGAATGATTGGTGAATTTATGGACACTCCAATGACATAAAAGGGGAAGATTACACAGGGGATCGTTGAGGAGTTGGTGAGGCAAAACCAACAAATCCTAGAGGGGATGCAACAAATGATGGGAATGTTGATACATAACCAGGAGAGAAGCCACACGCATGCACGCGCAGTCCAATAGAACAATACCCATGGCTAGTCTAGCCGACCCACCATGCCTCGTTTTCTAGATGAACCAGAGGAGAGGAAACCAGACGCCTTTGCAGATTTGTTGAGGTCCTTCGTGGAGAGGATTGATGAGTATGAGGTGTTGGCCCCCAGGATCAAGAGGGCTCTCTTGTTTGAGGAGCAGAGATCAAGCATTGAATCATCATATAGTGGAGGGCAGTTAGAGGGTGAGACCAGGAAGCATTTCTGCTGGTGGAGACTCGACTTTAGATAACAGGAGCTTGAGGAGGAGGTGGAACATGAGGCTGATGGCGCGCAAGAGGAACACATAGATATGCCCAGAGGGAAGCAGGAGTCACCCTTGTTGGAGATTCCTTTGATAGCTCTGGTCGACACCTTGGTGGAGACAGTCGAGCATACACCTGTAGGGCTATCTGTTGAGGAGGTAATCGTTGATGAAGCACCTAGAGCTGTGAGATATTTTCTAGATGATGACCACCTACAACAGGTTGAAGGTGCCAAGAGACACTGAGGTATCCATCGTTGATGAGGTACCAAGAGACATATCCATTGTTGATGAGGTACTAGGAGACACAAAGGTATCCAGAGTTGTGACTGAGTTTACAGATGATAGTCGTCCACTGCAGTTTCAACAGCTCCAGGTCGACCTTCTAACATTGAAAAGGAAGGCCACGACAGTCCAAGAGACCATTCTGCAACAGAATGAGGAGCTAGAGGGCATGAGGGTGGTTTGTGTCGAGTCAGTGGCCAAGCTAACTTGTGTTGGGGAACGATTGGATTCCCCGTTGACATAGCTAGAGGATTTCACATTGGAGTGTCAGAGCAACCCTCTTCAAGCATATACAGATGGGGCTTGCAACACTAATAGGTTACCTCTACACATTGGTGAGAGAGAGGCAGAGTTACCTAGTCAAATTAAATGTGGTTACTAGACTAGCGAGACGAGGATACATGAGTTGCGTAGGGTGCAACATTCGCAGGATGGAGGACTTGTTCTGTGTCCAAGTGTTCGTGCATTCGATCCCTCTCTCGAGGTTAGATGGCGAGAGATGTTGAGTTGGTATCCGATAGAGCTAGCTAGGTGCCTAGAGATATCCATGGTCAGGAGCATAGTCCAGCAGGGGTCGTGGGGTACCAGTGGAGCCCGAGGGACGGACTCTTGTTAGGATCCAGGTGGGATTCCCCACCACATTATGTATAATAGAATGATGCACATATGCTAAAGAATGCTCAGAAATTAGAAGATCAGGCAAGTTGATTTTACAAATGAAGTTTGAGTTGTGTATTAGTACATAATTAAGATGTCCTCCCAAGAGTGGTTATGGGCTCATATAAGTAGGGTGCACTCATTGGGAGGGTTATTGAGCCTACACATCAAAGTTGGCAAGGTCAACCTTAACCTAAGCCACATGGTTTGGCTTCGAGTTCAGGTTTAGAAATGATTAGGTTCAGTTTGAGTTTGAATTTTTTGATAAGGTTTGCCATTAGGTTTGTCTATATATATATATGTTAACTTGAAAATGAAATATGGCATAAAATAGTAAGAAATCAACATCAATAAACATAAAAAAAATGCTATCATGGACTTGGAGATTGCAAAGTTAGATTACAAGCTTGAGTTGTGACACGAGTTTATGAATTTTGATCTACGAACTTGGTCAATGGCTATGAGGTTTCATGAGATTCGCCGAACCTCAAGTTTTCTTTTTTAGGTTTGCCGAGAAACCCTCTGAGATAGACCTTAACCATACCCTAGTATTATAGTAAACGATGGCTTTAGCTATACTAACGAAATGCATCAACAACACAAGATGAGATGGCCATGGTCACATGTGAAGATTGCACCATTCTCAACAAAACTCTTCAAGCTACGTAGGAGGCGACATGAAATCAGAGGCCGGCAGATTTATAAATACCCAACTGCATACAATATTGCTAAGGCTGAAGTACAAATGAGAGTGAGTATGTAGATACCCATCTCTAATACAATTTTATGGATACCCAACTCAAATAGGTTGGCCATAGAAAAGATACAGCAGAGAGTGTGTTTATGGATACCTAGCTGAAAATATAGGGTCATCTCTATTCACAATATCACCTGTCAATCTGAATAGGAGCCCTTGGAGAGAAGGAAGTGCAGTACAACTTCAAAGGCTTTTCTGAATCATTTTTAATGAAATATGGCTTATGGTAGGCTCTTACAGCTTTGCCGCTTTCATCTATTCCAGTAAAGCTTGCCACTAAAGAATTGTATTTTTTGTTTGTTTGTAGGTAATATGCCTAATGTTTATTGTCATTGCGTGGGATCTTAATCACTGTTCCCTTTGTCGACTGAATGCCCATGTTTTTCTTGATTTCTTTTCATTTGAGACCTTGTTGTTTTAATTTTAAGTAAGCTAACTTGGCAAAACTTTGCAGGGGAATGTGGGCACTTATTCTACGTCAAAATCTGGCAATAGTCTTGCTCCTCTTCTAGACTTGTCATTCTTGGTATGAGTTCTTACTTCTTAATGTGTTTGGAAGCTTGAATAACTTGTAAACTTACAATATCGTACTAAATGTATTGCTGAGGAGTATCTCATATCTGGCATTTCTATTGTCAGGATAATTTTATGTCCCGGTTGGATGATATGAAGGGGGAAGGTTCAAAGTCTTCGAGATCTCTCTTCAAGCTTTTTCCTACTAGAATCTATTTACAGCAGCCACAGGTTTCTTCTGATTTTTCTTGGAATTTTCTACAAATAACTAATACTTTTCTAAACTGTGTTTTCTGTTTCAATAAAAAAATGTAGGAAAAGCAATGGTTTTGTGATGTTAATTTAATTGAATTTCGTTGAAGTTAAGTTGTTTCTTGTACCTGAAGATAAGAATTGCTTATTTATCAATTCAGATAAGATTAAGCTATGCTGTAAACAAAGTCAGCCAAAACAAGGAAATGGTTTTGGTTTGGGAAACAAGACTCCAAAATTTTAAGAAAACCAGAATTTAACATATTAAAGTATTTTGAAAAACATTTTGGAAATAAAAAAAAAATTCAGAACACTTTCATGTTTTTCTGGAAATTTGAGGATTTTTTCTGTTTCAGTGTTAACTTATGCACAAACATGTCACAAATAGGGCCTACTCACTTTGGGGCCTTTATGTTATGTTTATTTTTTTTTGTTTTAATTTTTGCACTATAAAAGGACATGTGATTTGTGGCATATTTTGAAAAGAAACATCCAGGCAATGTTTCTAGGATGCTGCTAGAAACAGGAATGTTCTAGAAACACTTCCAAGGTGCATTTGAAGAAGTTTCAAACTATGTTGCAGGAAACGTCCCCCAAGCTAGAAATGGCCCTAAATGCTGAAACATGGCCGAAACGCCTGTGTGCGATTTGTTGATTTGGAAATGCTACTGAAACATTTCAGTGGCTTTTCGTCCCAAATCTGCGCCATTTCCATGACATCCGGCAATATTTCGGTCCAAATATGCCCTGTTTCTGTTATTGTTTTTTCTTGTGTGGGTTCACTCATGCATCCAAAAAAGGCGTGGAGCCCTTCTATGGCCAATTTAAAATTTAATAATTTATCAATAATCACTTCACAAACTAATTTATCTCTAATAAATCCATGCTCTTGTTTTGCTGAACAAGCACCTTGTTCTATTTTTGTTAACGAGGATGAGGATGCAGATTATTAGGATATGTAATTGTACTTGTCTTTAGCTCATGTTTTATTTCATTTTCATATAGCCACATATAAAGGATAATTTTGGATGTATAGCCTCATGTATAAAGGCTGGTTTTGGAATCTTGGATGTATAGCCTCATCTATATAGTCTAAAGGAATAATTTTGCATTTGGCATCATGTAATCATCTATCAGAGTTATTGTGGACTGGGTTTTCCTTCTAAAATGCCATTTGTATGTCATTTTTTTTTCCAAGACAATGTGTTATTAACTTATTTAAAAAAAAAAATTCTATCAGAGTTATTATGGACTGGGTTTTCCTTCTAAAATGCTATTTGTATGTCATTCTTTTTTTTTCCAAGACAATGTGTTATTAACTTATTTGTAAAAAAGATTATATATATGTCACCAGACACAGGGACACGAGACATGCAAGACATGCAAATTCGAGTGTCCGACATGGGGCACGTAGACCCTCCAGAACAGGACACATAGGACACATTATATATAGATATAGATATAGATATTTCAATGATTTCACATTACACAAATTCTCATGATGATACAATTGTGACAGATTCATTAATGATCCAATATGAGAAAGACAAGAAACTGCTGCTTTCTCATTAAGTCATCAAAATCAAATTGTGTTACATACATATTGAGTCCCGAGGACTCCTAACTACCGATGCCATTGGCAAATAGAAATAGCAAGTGAAAAACAACTACAAGGTAGTAGGTATCTCATAAATCATCAGAAGCAATAGTTTTAAGTGATAAATTAAAGGAATGGACAATGCAAGGTGTCCAAAATACTTGTGGATATTTAGCTTCCACAATCATGCCAGCAACCTTGCAAACATGTGCATTGCTTGTAATGATTTGCACACAAGAATCAACACCTACATTTTCAATAACTTTATTGAACAACTCACCCATATATTGTGCATTCTTGTATTTTCCAAGTGCATCCATTGATTTCAGGAAAACAGGTCCATTCAAGGAAGACACCATGAAGTTGATGAGTGGGTGGTGCGTTGGATCTGTCCATCCATCAGAAACAATACTAACCCCAAATGTTGGTCATGCTGATTTAATAGGCTCAAGCATTGTATCCACCTCTTTCTTTGCTTTAGTCAACAATGTGGTTCTAAGCCTCTTTGACCCAGGAGGCACATACCCTGATGGAGCCCCTTGAGTTAGAGCTCGACACATCTCAATAAATAAAGGTTATCGTGCAACATTAAATGATATGAAGTTCAGATAGAAAAAGAAGACAATGGTGATATCAAGCTCTTCGTGTCTCTCTTGCTGAAATATCTTGCCCATTGGACCAAGTGCAACTGCCTTTCTTTTTGTTGCTTGACCCACACCCCCACCAAAAATCTCAAATGGAAATTTGTTGTTGCTTTTCCTCAAGAATGGAAGGGGATCCTCATTTTTGTTTTTTCTAGATGATGTAGGCACCCTTGCCACACCAACATTGGCCACTTTTTCCATTTCTTTTGTCTTAGCTACAGACACATTTGCACATGCTCCAATTCCACAAATTGGTAAGCCCAACAAATACACTCTCACACGAAAATAAGTGCTCTTGAATTCACTGTTGCAATCACTGCATGTCCAAAGAACATTGCCTCATCTCTTTAACTCGCTGCCTTCCCCTTGATCTCTTGTGACATACTTCCACAAGAAATATTTACTTTCTTGAGCCTGCTGTCTATTTAAATTTATTTTTCCCTTAACATTTGAAGTTGTTGTTGCAGCCTCTCTTCCAAGAGAGGGAGCACTGCCAGACCCTGATGAAACTGGAATGGGGGGGCATTACCATTGGTGACTTCTTCCCCTTCTTTTTTCCCCTTCCTTGCTGCCCTTGATTGAGCCATGAGTGTTGTAAAAAAATAAAGAAAAAAATACAAGCATATAAACAAAATGGATAGACAAATTGCTGTAGCAAAACTGGAAAAAAATGGAAGCAAAATGCACTTACCAGTTGCTTGAATCACCTCCAAAACACTCCTAAACCCATTGCTACTCGCTCCCACACACCTACAACAAGAGAGAGACACAACGATGAAGAGAAAGCGGCCCAAAGCTAGCTTTTAGGTACACTTTTCTAGAGGAACACATGTCATGAAATCATGACACGTTGCCGGGTGAATCAAATTTGTGGGCCTAGCGAATCCCACATGTTCAGACATGCTCATTCCACGAATCAGACATGTGTCGCTCAAGAATCATGTTATATATATAACATTTTTCCCAACATTTCCATTTTGGGGTGTCACCTTTCCAACCATCGCCATTTCAGAAACTTCCAGATGTTTCCACGTTTTGTGTAACTTAGGTTTCAAAGTTTCCTATTGATTTTGGCTTTGGTTTGTGAAACCATGCATGAAGGAAATGTTGAGAAATCAAGGGTAGCTAGATTAGGGTGATTTCTCTCACTTTGATAACTGCTTGTGATGTTCTTTTACTTAACTTGATGTACTTTGTAGTTAACTCCTTCTTTACTTGATCATTGTAGTGTTCTTATCATCAAACTACTACCAAACTATGAAGATCAAAAGAACAAGAAGACACAAAATATTGGGTGCTAGCTAGGGCCAAAAGCTCTCCTCTTGAGATGAAAACCCACAAGAATTTTTCTCTTCTTATAAAATCTTCAAATGACAAATTCCAATACCTAAGATCCTTGACAAAGACCCCTCCAAGACCAAGTCAACCTCTCCTTTGATGAGCTTCTCTTCCACAAAGTCAACTCCAGTCAAACTGCTTTAACACTTAAGATTTTCAGCCCTTACTTCATATTTTCGACTTCTATTATAGGTCTGCAATTTTCGGCCTTCTTGCAGCAGTTGAATTTCACACTCGTGAGTGGTTTAGGGTATAAATAGGGAACTTCTCTCCTTCGCTTGGCTTAGTCTCATTTCCTTAGGTTTTTAGCTTGCAAACTTGATCTTGTTGATACCAAACTTCATCCTCCTAGGTTGACTGCTGTGATGCCCTAGTTCTTCGCACATGTGGGAGATGGAGACCCAAAAACAATGTTAAAAAATTTAGCTTCTCTTCTTTGACTTTCGCTTGCTCCTTTTGACTTCTTTTTCCTTGAGATCGAACTTCTTTCTTTGCTTGATCGAATGTAGTGGATGTGTCACAAATGAGGTCGAGTGTCTCTTATATATAGGTTTATAGGAAAGCCCTAAATAGGCCAATTTGATCCTGGAGGGTCTTTAGACATGACTTTGACTCAATTAAATACTTTTGACTTGAGACATGATGCCCAATAGGGTCTTTACATATTACAATGACTTTCTTGACTCTTTGACATTATGACAAAGCCCTAGAAGCACTCAATGGGTGCTTGACCTATAAATAAAATGACCTTAAGCATGAAACCCATGCTACAAAAATAATAATAATAAATTTTCTTTTTCTCTTTACATTAAATACATAAAATCATGATTATATAAGACATTATGAAGACCGAACCTAGTTACATATTTCGATTAATGCAACCTTATATTTCTTCCCACGAAAACATTCTTTGTATGGTAAAATTCATGGTCACAGTGTTGGTGTTGCGTATGCTGGATTGTACAGTGTTGTCGAGCGGCTAGTGGTGGTGGTGTGAATGCAACAACGGATGGATTGGATGGTGTTGACTAGATGACGACGAGTTTTGGTGGTTGTGTTGTTCTTCTGATTATATATATGTATATATTTATTTATTTATTTACTTTTTCCATTTTTATATATATAACTTTAATATATATAATTTTATTTAAAATAGAATTTGAATATATATATATATATATATATATATTATATATATATAGCGAAATGGAGAATCTCTAAAATTGTATAGTGAAACGCTTCGATCACAACGACAACGAACTTGACGGAAAGATGGCCAAAGGCCAAATCAAATTGGCTCTATGCAGTGGTTGAGCGGCTAGAGGGTTGAAAAACTCTAATACCAATTTAACGAACATGGTTCCTGTATGTTGTCATGTCCCCATTAAATAATTTTCTAAGTAAAATCCTCAATTTTGTAATTTGCATAATGGATAAATATTTCAGCAAATAAAGTTAGGAAAAGTGGGTTGAGGTGACTCGCTTAATTTTTGGAAAAAGGAGGCCACAAATGTTAGAGGAAAGAAAAAATAATTTTATAGTGGATGTGGGGGCCACCTGTTGAAGGCTCGAAAAATCGGGTCTACAACAAGGGGGATAACCACCCGGTCCGGACCTTAATGCAACTCCTTTTCCGTTTGGAATAATGGCTCCGATTGGGGATAATGGGACCAATTTTCCAATCTATTTATGATGTGTGTACTAATGGGATGATGTTTTTCTTTTTGGGGCTGAATGGGGTGAATGCTTGTTCTAAATCTAATCTATCTTTTAACTATCATATGCAATTTATTCTAATGAAAGAAAACATCTAACTTTAAACTATCCTGGGAGTAATATTTCACTTATGCGATCTAAAATAATTTCTAACAGCAACTGGTAGTATAAATCATTCAATCACCATGAGAAAAGAATCCATTAAAAATGAATTGTTTCGTATAAAAAGTTAACCAAAACAATTATGAGAAACATATCGCATAAGAGTTATTCATATACTCAGCATAAAGAAATAAATTATCACCATACAGAAGTGCAATAATGACAACTGAAGATTCAGACTTTCATATATCAATAACTGAAAATATATTTATCACTGGGCACATAAGTAAAAAGTATGAGGAGATAAAAATACCATTGGTAATATGTTCTACTCATGAGCTGCAGCAAAATAGATTTATCTTCAAATAACTCAACTTCCACGAAGAGTACAAAAGTGCATTTCAGTAGCAGACATCATACTCATATAAAAATAAATCTTGTTCTATTCATTTTATCAAAACCTCCTTAGTGGGGGGCAAACTGCACGTTCTGAAGAATTGTTTTTGATAGAACTCTGGACCCCTCTCTAAATGCATGAGAGGGGTTTAAATGCTACTCTAATGAAATCTAAAAATAAATATTACAAAAATAGATGAGGAGGTTTAAAACACTTGTCTCATTTTAAGCAAAAATGAACTAAAACAAAACAAAACTGTATCTATGATAAATTCTGTATCTGATCTTTCAGATTGCAAATGTCCAGCATTGGTTTCAAGAGCGTCAGTTGGTCGACTTTAGCTTTTGACTGTCCTGTAAATATGGTATTAGCTAGTGCTGACACTGTCTTCTCGGCAGAGGTTATGAGGCATTTCAGGGTCATCCATTGGCTATGTGGCTTTACTAGGTACTACCAGTATGTGTCCCAGTTTAACTTATTTACCTTTTTAATCGCCTTTGCCTTTTCCTCTGCTGTTTGTTTCCACTTTGTTTGAAGTTGTTGTGCCTTTGGGAGGAAGCCTGGAGTAGTCTTTGATATCAAATTGGCCTTGTGTAGATTTTCATTTATGCACTCAATGACACTATTTGTTGTTGTCGCTGCCTCTTCCATCACCTGTTTTGCTTCTTTAAGTTGTGAATCCCATTTCGCAAATAACATTTCTTTGTGCGATTCGTCGCTTCTGGGCAATTCAACTCTTTTACCTTCTTCTGATCTTTGCCAGTTCAAGAAGTTTGAAACCTTCTTAAAAATTGAATCATAATCAAGTCGTAAGTCTACGACTTGATTTGTAATATTATCGCTCGTTTCACAATGGGAATTCGATTGCGAGATCTTCTGGCAGAGTATTTCTTCCTGTTGCAAGCGCTGGGCATTAAGAGCGAGTGCTTCTGTGATAAATTCCCTAATTTTGGGATCCTCCTTATGCAATTCTATCATAGCTTGTAACTGTTCTTCTTTATTGGCCAAACTATTTTGATGATTCAATTGCATCTGCTGGAAGTCTTGTTGGAGTTTTATTAGCTGTGTTTCTGCTTCTTGACTGATACTAACTTGCTGTAGTCGCTGCTCCAAAAACAAAATTCTATCCTTCTTCTCTTTTAGTAGCACTTGAATTTCTGTTGCTTTATCATTTGTTGTTGAAGCATATGCTCCTGCGATCAGAGAGAGCCTAATTAAATATTCTAATGGGTCTGTAGTTGGGTCTTTCCACAGAACATCCAGAGGTTCATCCTCTGGAGTGAGCATGGCATCTATTTTCCTTTTCTTCCTTTGCCTCCTGACAATAGCCTTATGTTGCGGGCTATAAAATACGTCTAGAGGAGGAATCTTCTCTATCTTTAGTACAATTTTAGACGGCGGAGCAACAGGAATATGCTCCATTTCCTGAGTATTGGTAGCCCCTTCTACCACCATTTCTGTGGCCGTCTCTCTTAGGTTTGTTAGTGGCTTTGCGCTCTGTTCCTCAGTGTTGATTAACTCATTAAAATTCTTCCATTCCCTTTCTAGATCCACTACAAGTGGCTTTGTTGGCTTTGTAAGGGGAGTGAGAACTTCAGCTTGTTTCGGGGACAAAACCTGTTGGTCAGGCTTTTTAGTAGATTGAGCTGTGTCTTTAATTGACCCTTCACTTCTGCTGTGTTCACTCTTAGACTGTTTGTTGGACTTTTCAGCTGATTCTTTTTCGGAATTTGATTTAGACTTCTCTTCTTTTGAATTACCACTTATAGTATTTCACGTCACACTTCCCAAAGTCCTCATTTATTTCCTAGTCCTTTTGGCTTCAGCCAGAGAGATAAGAACTGAGAATCTCTTTTTAGGCTTGGCAGGACCGGAATAAGGGCTTATGCTCTTTCTTTGGCTGGAAAGCTCTAGCTATAAGCCCAAGAGATATGAATATAAAGACAAATATAAGTATCATTTCGGTAACTAGAGATAGATTCTATACTTATGCTAAAGCTAATTCTAGATAGAAATGAATATATAAAGTAAAGAATGACTGATTAATAGTTGCCTACCGCTAACTTGAAATAGTATAACTAGATAAGCCTCTGGGAAACAACCCGTATTAGTGCCGTAACACACTAACTCACTTTCATATAGAGTCATTACCTACTTGAATCTATATGTATGTCATTACTCACTATCTCTTTATTTATGTAATTACTGAACTGATTGATGCTCGTAATTAATGACATAAAGATGGAATGATATAAGAATATCCATTTCATGG